>CM050167.1:35240896-35523396 GCA_027410445.1 Discoglossus pictus
TATATATATATATATATATAAAATTGTATTTATTTATTTCATTGTATTTTTTATATATTAACTCACTTTTCTTTTATAAATTATTTCTGCCCTCTTTCCCACTTTTTTTATAATTATAAGTAACTGGTGATTAATACACAGTACATCTCAAAAAGTAGTTACTGTAAAGTACTGTGTGAAGAACTAGACTTTTTAAGAAAGAAAAAAAAAAGAAATTCAATAAATAAAATAAAAATAGCTATTATATGCAATTATTTGTTACTGAGAAACAGAAATGTTCTGTGTAAACTATTAAGATTTCCATTATTCATATTGAAAGCACTGGCAATAAAGTTGGCTACATTTTATTATAGGTCTCCTCCTACTTGTAGAAGGAGGTAAGTAGAAACTAAAATGGTAACTCCAACTGTAACATAATCACAAATAATATATAATATAATAAAGGCTGTATTTTTCTTTTTTATAACTTTCAAAAAAATTGCCAAATAAGTTCTTCAAAACTGCATATTATATATATGGGACTGCAGTTGATCATTATGGGTACTGTCTATCATAAATTTAACTTCAAATATTCAAATATAATGAGCTCTGGGCAGCTTCTAGCAATGATTTCTTGTAAAAAAATAAAAATAAAATTATCTCAACTGAAAAAAAAGACCACATCATTTTTGTGGTGTACCATTTGTTATAATCACATATGATGTTTTATTTTGTGAGTGTATGAGGGATGCATTTGATTTACAATAAATCCATTTCACATGGAGGACAAAAAATTGTGGGAGCCAAAAAGAGTGATAATATAAATAGAAGTATTTAATTAAAAAAGGAAAGCTGCATTGGTTTATCAGGCTTGGTAATAGTCCAACAGCTTTTAAGCTTTCTTTACAGCTGGCACAGATATATATGTATGTATATGTGGAGCACTAAAATAAGAAACTAAATGCTCCATCTGCATAATTTTTTATACAATCTTGTCATATATTAAATTTTCTGCTTTTCCATGAACAGATTTTTGCTCCATTTCACTCTGTAACCATAATGTAAATATATGAAAAAAGGTAAAAGGATGTCTTTTTAACCTCACATTTTTTTTTTTTTCAAATTTCTTTTTCTATTTTAACTTAAATTTATTTTATCTAAATAGATTGTGATCTGGGTTTGATTCCAGTCCGGGAACCATGAGGCCACATCACCCTAGTCAGTTCTTGAATGGGAGACCTTGAGGAATGCAAGTGGATGTATGCTGTGGCTGGAGAAGAAATTGGAAACCCACTCCAATATCTCTGCCATGAATACCAAGTGGATCAGCATGATCATGGACATAAAAGATGTGAGTGGTATGTTATGGTCCATGAGGTCACAGAAAGTTGGTTAGAGTTGGGTTTAGAGTTAGGGCTGTTACTACCTTTTCGGAGCCCCTAGGCAGTGAAGTAGAGGAGCACCTGCGAGTGAGTACGCAAGGTATGCATGGACTCATTTTGGCCTTTTCTGTGCGTGTAAGTTCCCTTTCCTGTTGTAACTGTCTTGTTCTAGATTGTTACCCCCTAGTAGCCAGTGTATGAACTGCAGCATTTAATTTTTTTTAAGCCAGGAACAATTTTGTTTAAGAAGTGGAGCTCCGCTTGGAGTGGGGGTCGCCAAGGAGGTCCAGGTGGTCCTGGGGGAGGGGGGGGAGGGTTTCCCAGGAGGAGCAAAGCTGGGTTGATCCCCTATACTATAGAAAAAAATGACACTCATAAAAAAAAAAAAAATTGCACAGCACTGACCCCTGATCCCCAGACATTGCAACAAATTTATAGCTGCCTGTGATTGGGCGCAATAAATTATGAATGTTATTAACACACCATGCTGATCCACTTGGTTTTCATGGCAGAGATACTGGCGTGGATTGCCAGTTCCTTTTACAGTGGGACACAGCATACAACTCCTGATATTCCTAGGTGGCCTCCCATTCAAGTACTGACCAGGGCAAACCCTGCTTGGCCTCAGGGTGGTGTGACCGCTTGGTTCCCTGACTGGAATCGGTCTCAGGTTGCAGCAGTGAAAGCACCGAATCCTAACAACTGGACCACCAGGGTGGTCAAATAAAATAAAACAAGTATTAACTAATCGACATATATATTGATTTTTTTTAAAATAGGAATGTATAGATTGTTGAACACCAAACAGTTCTTTTTATTTAAAAGAGCATTTAAAGGGACATTATCATTGAAGCTCTTTTGAATCTTTACATAATTCATAATTTGTTCATCTCTATGGATAAATCCATTTTCAGTGTCTCTGCCTGTTTAATTGCCCTTCCTCTGTTGGCTCTTAATTTACTGAATTGTTTAATTGTAGAGACAAGCAGTACTGAGAGAGAAATAGTCAAGGCTAAACCCACACTGCGTCCTTTCCTGTTATGAGTACTCTAGCACACCGCCAGCACAGGCAGCAGTGGCGGTGAGCATTCGCTAGATGTTTCTGCCAAGATTTTGTTGCCGATGTCATAGCTTTAGGGTTAGGGGGTTAGGGCAAGGGTAAGCAGCGCTTACAAACTGAGTACAATTTTGGCAGCCCCATCTAGCAGCTCCTTGCTGCAACTGCTACTGCCACTGCTGGAGTACTCATATAAGGAAAGATCCCCAAACTACAGTCTGTGTATGGACTGGCAGTATAGTTGTATTTATATCTAATCTATGTGTTATTCTTTGTGCAGTGGGGCAGTGAGAAAGAGAGTCTGCAGAGCTGAGACCTAACAACTAATTGTGCTCAGATGGTGGTTCGTTAGCTCTGTCATACACCATCAGCTAATCAAATAAAAAAAAACTACAGCAGTAGTTTATACGTAGAACTGAATTCCAGCAGAATTGGCTGAAGGGGCACCAAGGCTGAACCCACAATGCAGCCAGTGTTTGGTATAGCTGTAGGATTGTACAGGGTCGAGTCACATTTTTATAACCACCGCCTACTTTTGACATCAGCAGCGCATAGCTAATGAAATAGGTCACTTGTCATGAACTGTCTTGGTGGGTATATAAGGTGACATGTAGGGGTAAAACATGCAATTTATCTGACTTTGAAATGGGGAAGATCATTGGCTTTCAGGCAAAAGGTGGCAGTATTTCTGAAACACGCAAACTGTTCACATGCTTCTGTGGTCCATGACTGAACAAACGGCACCAGGTGTGTAAGGGGCAACCAATACACTACAGGTGAGAAACTCACCATCCAAATAAACCAGGGGGCTACCAGACGTGTGTCTTAAACAACAGTACCGAGAACCCTGTTGCGTATGGGGCTCCGAAGCAAACGGCTAGTCACTGCATCCATGTTGATGAGGATTCATTGTCAGAAATGGCTTTAATTTGAACAACAGTACCGAAATTGGACTTTTTTCATTGGCAAAGGCTGCCTTCTCTGAGTCACGTTTTCTGCTCCATCGACTGGATGGACATTGGCTTGTCAGGTGCAAAACCTCTGAGAACAAACACTCCCGATGGGTATGGGCCTAATTTGTAGACCCTGCGGGGGTCCCGATTCAGCCCCCTGCATCATGGGGGTTGTAACGGAACTCATCACTGTTTTACCCTGTTTTATGGTTATTTAATTCTTGGTTAAAATATGATCCTACTGTTATACTGTATGTATGTTGGTTTATGCTCTGCAGACTATTAGCCCAGACTATTACAGCTACTAGGCTAATAGATAATCCTATTACAGAGACTCCTCATAAGATAAGGAAGTCTATTGTATAAAGTGTTTTCATTCTCAGACATAAGAACAAAGAAGCATGATCTAATCAATGTCTGATTGTATCAAAGTTGCCAGGTAGTCTCTGGAGGTGTGACCCACCTATTGTCCCTATATGTGTATTGTGTGGCCAACTATGGGGGATGTGTATTGCCTGTGGGAAGAGATGTGTATAAATATTTCTGCACATAACAAAATAAAGTCAGTATTCATTTGACTCCCAAATTGTGTGTCGTCCAATATGGGAGGTTGGGAATGGTGAGACTGTAGTGCCTCTGGGGTATTTTACCGTATACCAGCGGAGATATTGGATTCGTGTTCCAACTCCGTTACATTTGGTGGCAAATGGCGGAATTGTTCCCACGGTCAGAAGGACAGCTACAGGAGACACCATTCCGTGGAGTACAAATTGAGGGCAACGCTAGTATCCGTACAGCGCCCCTGGCTACAGCAGGATGGAAGCGGCTAGTTTTCGGACAGCGTTCCATGATGCGGAGGAGGCAGCCGCGGACTACAGGGATGCCGACAGAAAGGAACTCATGGAGGGAGACCGGGTAGCGGTTACAGTACCTCTTAATGCCACACAAACTGAGTTTGGAAGAGAACTCCAAAGCAGACTGACCTTTTTCCCAGGTACGCTTCCATAAAAACCTTGGAATGGTTAATGACAGATGTCCACAAATACATAATGGAAAAGCAGCGGGCACAGGAGCGGTCCATCTTGGGAGCTGCTAACCCACCTACCACCATTAACCCCCCCCACCACTGCGTCCGGGTGGTGGGAACTACCAAACCCCTCCACGGTACATCAGGTGCCACACGTGTAACCAGCAGGTCCACATGCAGAGAGACTGTCCCAGAAACAGAAACCGCTCCACGTGGAATACTCCAACTAATTCCCCTCCCCAGCGACAGTGTGTACCCCAGGGGGCCGAAGGTGACGTCCTTCCCCCCCAGCGGCAGTGTGTACCCCAGGGAGCAGAAGGTGCCGTTCTTCCTTCCCAGAGACAGTGTGTACCCCAGGGAGTAGAAGGTGTCGTCCTTCCTCCCCAGCGCAGTGTGTACCCCAGGGGGCCGAAGGTGTCGTCCTTCCCCCCTCAGCGACAGTGTGTACCCCAGGGGGCCGAAGGTGTTGTCCTTCCTCCCCAGCGGCAGTGTGTACCCCAGGGAGCTGAAGGTGTCGTCCTTCCTCCCCAGCGGCAGTGTGCACCCCAGGGAGCTGAAGGTGTCGTCCTTCCTCCCCAGCGCAGTGTGTACCCCAGGGAGCTGAAGGTGTCGTCCTTCCTCCCCAGCGACAGTGTGTACCCCAGGGAGCAGAAGGTGCCATCCTTCCTCCCCAGCGGCAGTGTGAACCCCAGGGAGCTGAAGGTGTCGCCCTCTCCCCCAGCGACAGCTTACCCTAACAAGGGGAGACACCAATCTCCCAGACGGCGCAGATGGGACCATGGTCTCTGTGCCTGACCTACTGGGATGCTGGACAGCCTGTCCAGATCCCCAACTACCCTCACTGGGACAACCGGAGGAGGGGGTAAGTACAAATTCCCCTCCCCATTTAACTCCTAATGTGGCCCCAGGGTTAACAGGAGAAATGTTAACCCCCACTGACCCCCACCTTTCCCTGGCTACTGAGCCGGAATATGTCCCAAGTACCCCAGCAGAAGAGCTGACAGCGGGGCAGAGAGCAGTCGGCCTCTGCCCTCCCTTTGTCCCTTGTACAGAGCAGAATGGCCTGCAGGTTATACCAGCAGAAGAGCTGGCATTAGGGCAGAGTGCCGCTGGCCTCTGCCCCTCAAGTCCCCTCAGCGTGTTGCCCCATCACCACAGCGAAATATCCAGGTGCCTGGTTAGACTTCCCCCCAAAGGGGAGATGTGTGACGAAGTGCCCATCGCCACTTTGTCTTGGAGAGGACTGTTTGCCAGCCTCCTGCCCTGCGACTATGGCCCTGGGACAGATTGCCCTTTAAACACAGTATTCGGCCATACCAGAGTGTATGTCACTCATGCTGGCCCTTTACATACAGGGGGGTCATTCGGTACTAGCCCTGTGTGAACCATGATACCACAGATAGCTATGCCATGGAGCCCATTCATATAATGAAAGACTATGGGAAAGACTTTAGCTACATGGCAATTGAACTGTGTGAATAGGATCTGAGCACTATTCGGTAGTTTTGTGCGCTCAGATCCCAGCTATCTGGGGATATGTTAAATGTGAGTAAATGTGAATTGCAGTAATGCTGATGGGTTGTCAAACTAGAGAATTGACCAACAAATACTTTTGTCCGGACATCCCCAGGCCGATCCGTTGGGATTAGACCGTGTATGCCGGCTTATGGTCACGGGGGAGTTGTGTAACGGAACCCATCACTGTTTTACTCTGTTTTATGGTTATTTAATTCTTGGTTAAAATATGATCCTACTGTTATACTGTATGTTGGTTTATGCTCTGCAGACTATTAGCCCAGACTATTACAGCTACTAGGCTAATAGATAATCCTATTACAGAGACTCCTCATAAGATAAGGAAGTCTATTGTATATAGTGTTTTCATTCTCAGACATAAGAACAAAGAAGCATGATCTAATCAATGTCTGATTGTATCAAAGTTGCCAGGTAGCCTCTGGAGGTATTACCCACCTATTGTCCCTATATGTGTATTGTGTGGCCAACTATGGGGGATGTGTATTGCCTGTGGGAAGAGATGTGTATAAATATTTCTGCACATAACAAAATAAAGTCAGTATTCATTTGACTCCCAAATTGTGTGTCGTCCAATAGGGGAGGTTGGGAATGGTGAGACTGTAGTGCCTCTGGGGTATTTTACCGTATACCAGCGGCGATATTGGATTCGTGTTCCAACTCCGTTACATTTGGTGGCAAATGGCGGAATTGTTCCCACGGTCAGAAGGACAGCTACAGGAGACACCATTCCGTGGAGTACAAATTGAGGGCAACGCTAGTATCCGTACAGCGCCCCTGGCTACAGCAGGATGGAAGCGGCTAGTTTTCGGACAGCGTTCCATGATGAGGAGGAGGCAGCCGCGGACTACAGGGATGCAGACAGAAAGGAACTCATGGAGGGAGACCGGGTAGCGGTTACAGTACCTCTTAATGCCACACAAACTGAGTTTGGAAGAGAACTCCAAAGCAGACTGACCTTTTTCCCAGGTACGCTTCCCATAAAAACCTTGGAATGGTTAATGACAGATGTCCACAAATACATAATGGAAAAGCAGCGGGCACAGGAGCGGTCCATCTTGGGAGCTGCTAACCCACCTACCACCATTAACCCCCCCACCACTGCGTCCGGGTGGTGGGAACTACCAAACCCCTCCACGGTACATCAGGTGCCACACGTGTAACCAGCAGGTCCACATGCAGAGAGACTGTCCCAGAAACAGAAACCGCTCCACGTGGAATACTCCAACTAATTCCCCTCCCCAGCGACAGTGTGTACCCCAGGGGGCCGAAGGTGACGTCCTTCCCCCCCAGCGGCAGTGTGTACCCCAGGGAGCAGAAGGTGCCGTTCTTCCTCCCCTATATGTGTATTGTGTGGCCAACTATGGGGGATGTGTATTGCCTGTGGGAAGAGATGTGTATAAATATTTCTGCACATAACAAAATAAAGTCAGTATTCATTGACTCCCAAATTGTGTGTCGTCCAATATGGGAGGTTGGGAATGGTGAGACTGTAGTGCACTCTGGGGTATTTTACCGTTATACCAGCAGAGATATTGGATTCGTGTTCCAACTCCGTTACAGGGGTAATATGGGGACACTGCAGCAGGGTTGCAGGCTGCATTGTACCAAGTCCTAAGGGCTTGGAGGTTGGAATCAGTGATGTCATAATGACGATATCTTTCCATTGGTTGTTTCGATAAGGGGGCGTTACGGGCCTCATGTTCAGGCCCGTAGATGCTACTTCTGCCGACAGGGGTTGCTATTATCAGGAAGGGCACTACCTTGCGGCGCCAGCCTATTGAATAGCTAAGTAAAAATAGAGATACTAGAGCAAGTAGCTCAAAAGACGCAAAGTTGTGAAGTTACTTGCAAGTAGCAGCCCCAAATTGAATGAGGCCCTCTGATTGGCCAAAACAAATGACACATTTTATGCAAATTTTGTCTGTGTTTTTTAGGGGCATCTACTCTCAAATTCAACTGCCAAAAAGACATTTTGCTAACTTCAGAGTAAATTTCTTAGTGTTTATTTTTGTATTTTCATGCAAAAAAACTTTGCATATACTACTGATTCCCCTCTATCAGATGCATTCATAATCCAGCAAAATTAAATATGCCTTTAATTTTGTACTATCATTCTAATTTACATTCCTATTGAAAGCATTTTCTAATACTGTGTCCCATTAAATGTCCTATTAAATGTCATCACATAATGAGTGAACATACTCTGAGGCATGAAACCAATGACACGGTGAAGGAAACATTCAAATTCTGCTTATCAAAATACATAATTTTAAATAATATGTTAATTGTTTAAATTAAGAGCTTAGTATAGTTTTGCACCTGCAATCTATTGGGCATATGGTTTGTGGGCTTGTTTCCTTAGATTTATGTCATCAGAGCCCTACACAAGAATATTTTTATAATTCTATTAAATATGTTTTTTTGCATTATGTTAAATTTCCAGGTTTACGCCAATATGGCAAATAAAGGATGTCACATTGAACATCTGTTGAATTTTGACAAGCAAATACTTGCTGTTCATTTAATACCAGGCAAGCAGCAAAGCAAGGAGACTTCAGAAAGTAAAAGCATGAGAACCGCTGTATGTGCTACATCATTTGAGTCTGGTGAAATGTGTGCGTGAAAATATGGCATTATGTGACTAATCTAAACATAGTGAAATTAACAAGACTCGTTTACGTCCAACACCCCAAGGTCAAGTTGTTTTTCTGAAATTCTGAAAGAGCATTTAAAAACTTCAACAAACAATAAGGTTAGTATTCTTTCTTAAATAAACCCATCTACAATCAAAAATGTCTATAATTCATAGCCAATAGTTAGTTTTTATAATTTGCACACTATATGGATCTACCTTTTTGGAGGCCCCTGGGCAGTGAAGTGGAGAAAGCCCCCTGAGAGTGAGTACGCAAGGTTTGCACGGACCCATTTTTGTCCTTTTCCTGTTGTAACTGTCTTGTTCTAGGTGGTTCCCCCTAGCAGCCAGACCATGAACTGCAGTCTAGCTTTTTTAATGCAGGAAATATTTATATATTTTTTTAAAGTGGCGCCCCTTACAGGGAAGTGGGCTCTGGCCAGCTGCCTAGTTGGCATAAATGGGTTAATCTGGCCATGGAGATAACACTCAAAGACAAGTGTAAATTAATTAATTAAACAAAAAGAGAAAAGAACACTCTATCTAGCTTCTGAGTATTCCCGTATGATAATAATCAGAGACAAACACAGAATTAAAAAGGAACTTTTATTGAAAATGATAAAATAACTAATTAAAATATAATAAGACTTAAAAACATATCCATCTGTCCCATAGTACAAATATCAAGTTCAAATATACTGATATTATAAATACATGTATTAGGGAGTATCAATTAATATAAAGAAAACATAATCATATTAAATCTATTTTATCACAATGATATTTCATTATAAACACAATCAAGTGTCTGTCTATTTCAAATGTACAAGTATTATAAATGCATGAATTAAGGAGTATAAACTAATATAGAAGGTAGACAATTAAAGTAAGTCTATTTTGTCACAATCAAGTATATAAAATAGCAGATCCACACAGTTAATTCATTGAGATAATAAGTAAATCACTTGTATAGAGTACATATGACCTAAGTGAAAGCAATACCATAAATAAATTAACCGGGTGAATCCCCAATAGACAACCAATGATAATTATCAAACCAAAAAATGAACCTAACACCTAACACTATATTCCCTAAAAGACTGTGATGGTGGCTTTGGGAACCCACCACTTATGACCATCAAAAGCACATACATCTACTCTATACTCCTAATAGGCTAATACTAATGATCAGTCCAATGTCTAGTGTGGTGGCTTGTGGGATCCACCAATTACCCCCTAATATACAGTATAGGTCTACACTCACCTCCTAACTATATATCAATTTCTACTTACACTAAACATATGAAAAAACAATAACATTATATGCCCATAAATGCAGGCACCTCTTATGCCTTTGGCTGGCCCGTCAGGATAATTCTGACAGCTGGTTCTCATGAGAGCATGCCACATTAAGTCTTGTGATCTTGTGAGAGCTGTCGGTCAGTGAGATCTGACTGTTAAAGGTACACAGCGCCTATAATCTGGGGGGGGGGGGGGGGATTTGTCTACCAATCTCCCCTTTTCCTGATTGCAGTGTAGAAGAAACTCATGGGCAGATCCACCAGTGCACTGTGCAGTCTAATTTTTTTTAAACAATTTTTTTTCTGTAATATAGGGCTGCAGTGTGTGTATATATTATATATATATATATATATATATATATTCATATACATACAGGTATGTGTGTGTGTAATAATAGTTGGCTCCCCTTGCCCTAACTTTTTTTTTTCACCGGGACCTCCATTCACTAGCTCCGCCACTGGAGAAACTTCACATGTATGTAACAAATTAACAACATATTCAGATATACAGTTGTGTTTTTACTCTTAGTTCTTAATACTGTATATTGCCCCCTTTAGCATAGCATCAGTGACAGGGTGCAGTCTTTTGTAATAGTTGTCTCTGAGGCCCCTAATTCTTGCAGGTGGTATAGCTGCCCATTCATCTTGGCAAAATGCCTCCAGGTCATGTAAAGTCTTTGGTCGTCTTGCATGAACCGCACATTTGAGATCTCCCCAGAGTGGCTCGATGATATTAAGGTCAGGAGACTGTGATGGCCACTCCACAACCTTCACTTTTTTCTGCTGTAACCACTGGAGGGTCAACTTGGCCTTGTGCTTAGGGTCATTGTCATGCTGGAAAGTCCAAGAGCGTCCCTTGCGCAGCCTGCATGCAGAAGAATGTAAATTGTCTGCCAGTATTTTCTAATAACATGCTGTATTCATCTTTCCACCAAATTTCACAAGATTCCCCGTGCCTTCACAGTGGGGATGGTATTCTTTTCACTATAGGCCTGGTTGACCTCTCTCCAAACATAGCACTTTTGGTTGTGATCAGTGATTGAACAGTACTGATTGGCATCTTCAAGTCTTTGGATATCTTTTTATATCCTTTTCCATCTTTATGAATTACCTTGTTACGCAGTTCTTTTGACAGTTTTCTGCTCCCCATGGCTCAGTATCTAGACTGCTCCGTGCATCCACTTAAGAGCTAACAAACTCATTGACTATTTATACACAGACACTAATTGCAATTTAAAAAGCCACAGGTATGGGAAATTAAAAATTAATTGCCATTTTAACCTGTGTGTGTCACCTTGTGTGTCTGTAACAAGGCCAAACATTTAAGGGTATGTAAACTTTTGATCAGGGACATTTGGGTGATTTCTGTTATCATTATGATTTAAAAAGGAGCCAAACAACTATGTTATAATAAATGGCTTCATGTGATCACTATCAGTCATATTTTCTAAATAAATGCCCAAATTTCTCAATTTGTGCCAGGGTATGCAAACTTTTGAGCACAACTGTATAAACCATGGACAAAAACAAAAAAACATTATTAAATAACATCTTTTTCACTAGTCTCTGTGTCTTTGGGCTTTCCTGCTGGAGTTCTGGAGAACTGTCTTTGTGCCTAGAGCATGGCAGGTAAGATTATCCTACTGTGAGTTACATTTGCATTTAATCTTTGTTGCAGTCTTTTAATGGAACCAATCACATTTTTTATCTGCATGGAAGATAAGGTGAAATAAGTACTAATCACTTCAGACCATACTGCTACACAACTATTAGCAATGTTTAAAAAACATCTGATTTGAGATCATATATTTGTGATGTAGAAACTAGAGCGACTATTCAGTTGATTAAATAATTCTCTTTCACGTGTTTATTGGAACGTCTAAGCCTTTAGGGTCCTTTTAACAGGTATAGATAAACACCACCCCATAGTTTTCCTGATTGCAGTTATCTCTTTTTAATTTCATCCTTATATCATTACTGAGTACAACAGCTCTGTGTGGCAGCTCATTTATGGGGACCACCTATGTCACTTTGGACTTACACAGCTTAAATAAATATTACTTTTCCACTAGTGAATTTTACAAGACATTCTTGACTGTTCTGTTTCTCTTTTAATGAAATAAGGTTTCTTTTAGTCCACCGTAAGAAAAAAAATTCAACCTAGCTTATTCAGAGCTTCAAATGCAGAACCAGTCATGGCTAAATCAAGGCAATATCTGGAACATTTTAGCAGGTTGTATTTGGGCAAAATGGGAATTTAGCTCAAGTTTAATATATTTTTATTATAAATTTACTGAAAGGGGAAACATGCTAAAAAAAGCAAACAAATGGTGATATTCACTAAAGTTTGCTATGAAGTGTTGCAAAACGTATACTTATTTGCAGCAGTGCCCTCCTCCATATTCACCAATATGTATTTATTACAATCAAGGGCATGAACAGCTAAAAAACCTCTTACTAATTTTTCACCTATTTTCTTACAAACCTGGAAATACACTAATGTATACAGTGAGGGAAAAAAGTATTTGATCCCCTGTTGATTTTGAACGTTTGTCCACTGACAAAGAAATGATCAGTCTATAATTGTAATGGTAGGTGTATTTTAACAGTGAGAGACAGAATAACAAAAAAAAAACAGAACAAGAAAAATGCATGTCAGAAAAGTTATAAATTGATTTGCAGGTTAATGAGGGAAATAAGTGTTTGACCCCTTTGACTTAGTACTTGGTGGCAAAACCCCTGTTGGCAATCACAGAGGTTACGCGTTTCTTGTATTTGGCCATCAGGAGGGGTTTTGTCCCACTCCTCTGTGTAGATCTTCTCCAAGTCATTATGGTTTTGAGGCTGATGTTTGGCAACTTGAACCTTCAGCACCCTCCACAGATTTTCTATGGGATTAAGGTCTGGGGACTGACTAGGCCACTCCAGGACCTTAATGTGCTTCTTCTTGAGCCACTCCTTTGTTGCCTTGGCTGTGTGTTTTTGGAATACCCATCAACGACCCGTTTTCAATGCCCTGGCTGAGGAAAGGAGGTTCTCACCCAAGATTTGACTGTACATGGCCCCATCCATCGTCCCTTTGATGCAGTGCAGTTGTCCTGTCCCCTTAGCAGAAAAACACCCCCTAAGCATAATGTTTCCACCTCCATTTTTGACGGTGGGTATGGTGTTCTTGGGATCATAGGCTGCATTCCTCCTCCTCCAAACATGGCGAGTTGAGTTGATGCCAAAGAGCTAGATTTTGGTCATATCTGACCACAACACTATCACCTAGTTCTCCTCAGAATCATTCAGATGTTCATTGGCAAACTGTAGACAGGCCTTTCTTGAGCAGGGGGACCTTGCTGGTGCTGCAGGATTTCAGTCCTTCGCGGCGTGGTGTGTTACCAAATGTTTTCTTGGTGACTATGGTTCCAGCTACCTTGAGATCATTAACAAGATCCTCCCGTGTAGTTCGGGGCTGATTCCTCACCGTTCTCATGATCATTGAAACACCACGAGGTGAGATCTTGTATGGAGCACCAGACCGAGGGAGACTGACAGTTATTTTGTGTTTCTTCCATTTGCGAATAATCTCACCAACTGTTGTTACCTTCTCACCAACCTGCTTGGCGATGGTCTTGTAGCCCATTCCAGCCTTGTGCAGTTCTATAATCTTGTCCATGACATCCTTGGGTAGCTCTTTGGTCTTTGCCATGGTGTAGAGTTTGGAATCTAATTGATTGCTTCTGTAGACAGGTGTCTTTCATACAGGTAACAAGCTGAGATTAAGAGCGCTCCCTTTAAGAGAGTACTCCTTATCTCAGCTTGTTACCTGTATAAAAGACACCTGGGAGCCAAATATCTTGCTGATTGATAGGGGATCAAATACATATTTCACTCATTGACCTGCAAATCAATTTATAACTTTTTTGACATGCGTTGTCCTTTTTTTTGTTTTGTTATTCTGTCTTTCTCTGTTAAAATACACCTAACATTAAAATTATAGACTGATCATTTCTTTATCAGTGGAAAAACATAAAAAAGCAGCAGGGGATCAAATACTTTTTCCCCTCACTGTATCACTGATAGGACAAGTTAGGCAGGGAAAAGGCTCAAAACTAGTTTTTATTAAAAAAATATTGATGCTCAAAAGTTTGCATACCCTGGCAGAAATGTTGGCATTTATTTTAAAAATATGACTGATCATGGAAAACAAATGTCTTTTATTGAAGGATAGTGATCATATGAAGCCATTTAATATCATATAGTTGTTCTTTTTAAATCATAATGATAACAGAAATCACTGAAATGACCCTGATTAAAAGTTTCCTTACACTTAGTTCTTAATACTGTGTATTGCCCCGTTTAGCATCAATGACAGTGTGCAGTCTTTTGTAATAGTTGTCTATGAGGCCCCTAATTCTTGCAGGTGGTATAGCTGCCCATTCGTCTTTGCAAAATGCCTCCAGGTCATGCAAAGTCTTTGGTTGTCTTGCATGAACCGGACGTTTGAGATCTCCCCAGAGTGGCTCGATGATATTAAGGTCAGGAGACTGTGATGGTCACTCCACAACCTTCACCTTTTTCTGCTGTAACCACTGGAGGGTCAACATGTGCTTAGGGTCATTGTTGTGCTGGAAAGTCCAAGAGCGTCCAAAGGGCAGCCTTCATGCAGAAGAATGCAAAATGTCTGCCAGTATTTTCTGATAACATGCTGTATTCATCTTGCCATCAAATTTTACAAGATTCCCCGTGCCTTTAAAACCCCCCCCCCCCCCCCCTCCCAAAACAGTGGTGAGCCACCAAGCTGCTTCACAGTGGGATGGTATTCTTTTCACTATAGGCCTTGTTGACCTCTCTCCAAACATAGCGTTTCTGTTTGTGACCATAAAGCTAGATTTTAGTCTCATCACTACAAATTACAGTGTGCCAGAAGCTATGAGGCGTGTCAAGGTGTTGTTGGGCATATTGTAACTGGGCATTTTTTTTTATTGGCACAGTAAATGCTTCTTTCTGGCATCTCGACCATGCAGCTCATTTTTGTTAAAGTATTGTTGTTTGGTGCTCCTTGAAGCAGCCACATCATCGTTTTCCAGAGCAGCCTGTATTTCTCCTGAGGTTACTTGTGGGTTTTTCTTTGTATTCCAAACAATTCTTCTGGCAGTTGGCTTGGTATCAAGAGATCCCAGAATATTTCACTTCTTAATAAGTGATTGAACAGTACTGACTTGCATTTTCAAAGCTTTGGATATCTTTTTATATCCTTTTCCAGGTCTTTTGACAGTTCTTTTCTGCTCCCCATGGCTCAGTATCTAGCCTGCTCAGTGCATCCACGTGAGAGCTAACAAACTCATTGACTATTTATACACAGACACTAATTCCAATTTAAAAAGCTACAGGTGTGAGAAATTAACATTTTATTGTCTTTTTAACCTGTGTGTGTCACCTTGTGTGTCTGTAACAAGGCAACACATTCAATGGTATGCACATTTTTCATCAGGGCCATTTGGGTGATTTCTGTTATCATTATGATCTAAAAAGGAGGAAAACAATTACGTGATAAAAAATGGATTCATATGATCACTATCCTTCAATAAAATACTTTTTTTTGAATGATCAGTCATATTTTCTAAATAAATGACAAAATTTCACAATTTCTGCCAGGGGTATGCCAACTTTTGAGCACAGCTGTATTTTGTGGTTTTATGAATATTTGCTGTGTGTTAAACATATGGGCTTTGGGTCAGGGGGTAATGAGGCAAAAATCAGAAAAACAAAATACTGAAGCAAACAAACAAAGAGAAATAAAATAAAGTGGCATGATTTTTTTTTAAATTAATCTCAGCATATCTTAATGTTCAGCATTTAAAGCACATTTCATGGGTAAATGTAGTAAAACAAGTTTCTTCATCCCAATCTTATATAATTTTTGCAAACTTGTTTGTTTTGGCCATTACAATATGTAAACAAGTAGGGCAGCCATGCACAGTTCACTAATGACATCTCCTCTGTGCATACGAATCATTCAGCTCCATCCCGTTAACAAATAAGTATCGGTCCCAGCTCATCTTCAGTGTGCACATTCACACACCTTCATGGCCGGATTGCCCATTAGGCCAACTAGGCAGCCGCCCAGGGGTGCTTCCCTGTAAGGGGTGCCACTACTTAAAAAATATGGTTCCTGACTTTAAGAAAATTAAATGTTGCAGTTCATAGACTGGCTACTAGGGGGTAACCACCTAGTACAAGAGAATAACAACAGGAAAGGGAACTTGCACGTACAGAAAAGGCAAAAATGGGTCCATGCATACATTGCATACTCACTCGAAGGGGCTCCTCACTTCACTGCCTAGGGGCTCCAAAAAGGTAGATACAGCCCTGCACACCTTCATAGACAATACCAGGGTAAATATATAGATATATAGATACCAAGCTGAAGGTTTCTATATGGCACATGCTGTGTTATATCAAATACAGCTGTATTAGCCGGCATGGCAGGCCTTCATTGTAATTATAGATTAATATCACTGAGCTGGAGCAAATATAAAGGAAAAGATTACTGATCTTTTGCACATCTGTATTTTAAAAATAAAAATAAAATGTGATTAACATGCTACAAAGAAAAAATGAATGAATATGGACATTAAATAGTAATGGGAACAATGTATAACAATACAATCAGGTATTTCTTGCAGATTTAAACAAAATGTTCTACTTAAGTGTTTAAGGAGAAAAAATATACCATTTAAATCATCCTGATTTTCATGTGCCCTTTACTTTGGGGTTCTGTATTTTCTGAAGTTCCTTTTGTGTCAAACAGTTGACCTTATGAAGCCCCAAGTGTTCACTTCAAAGAAACTATTCCTAAAACAGAAATTTAGCGACTTTAGTTGTATAAATAGAGAATATTTAAAAAAAGTCAAATTATTTTCTGTGTATTGTCAACTGATAACAAAGTACAGGCAACATTGTGTCACTATGAAACTTGAAATATTGTATTCCCTTTTAAATGCTATTGTGATTTCTTGTTAGATAATGCTCAGTTTATCAATTGACAGCTACTAATTTTCACTCACGTTCTGCATTCTTTATAGTGTATATAGATAATTTGCTATTTATTATTGTGCCCATGTTTTCTAGTACACATGCGTTAATATTTATTTTTTGGGATAGCATGCTCTCAAACTTTGATGTGAAAATCCAAAAGCATGTGGGGAGTGGGAGGGGGTTAGAGAGATTGGTAGATTTTAGTTTTCTAGAGAACATTTTGTAGGAAATACACTTTGGGCCTCATTCAATTGCGATTTTGCCAATTGAATAGGGCTCTATATAAGCACACAGCATATTTTTGTATATATTTTTTTTTATACAAAAGCAAGGTCTTCACTAACTAAACACTTCTGCAAAAAATATATGCTATGTGCTTATATAGAGCCCTATTCAATTGGCCAAATCACAATTGAATGAGGCCCAAAGAGACTAATATGCAGGGAGCGGAGGTCAAAAGCACAGCTGGTGTACAAAGACAAATTACCTGCTTTCTAAATTGTCTATACGTTAGGATGAATTTACTAAGATGAGTTGCAACCTACTGCAGCTCATAATAATTAATATAAGCTATAATAATTCATATAATAAGGTCCACATTCACCAAAGCTAATGCCCGGCACAGCATTTTCACCCTATGAACTGCAGCATGCCAGGCACATCTATGATTATGTCTCTGCTTGTCCTTATCCATAAGGTTATCTTGGCAAAGATACTGGAGTGGGTTGCCAGTTCCTTCTCCAGTTGTCTGACCTCTCTGCTATAACCTGCCCATCTTGGGTGACCCTGCATGGTATAGCACACAAGACCCTTCACCACAACATGGTAGCGATCCAGAAGAGGACATAATATAATAATGTTTGTAATATGAAAATATTCTAGAAAACCATCCAGTAACTATTCCCTGTTACACTGCTTTCATATATAAACCCTCACATATTGTTCTTATAACTATAATCCTTAGTAGCACATTTGGGGTGTTCCCTTTCAGTATCTTGTATTTTACACTTTCAGTAACTGTGTGAATACCTGACAGCTGGGCCTTTAGGGCACTGTATATCATAATTCGTCCTGGCTCAGCCTCTCCATACAATACCTTTCCTATTTACACTATGAGGTCATACTAATATTGTCTTGAAGGCAGGATTTGTGTTATTATAAACTACATATATATCTAATACCCCAAAGAATCTTAAATGTGAGCAATATCCAAATCTTCCTGCCATATTATAATTTCAAGTTCCTGTATTATATTCCCCAAACGCCAAACATTCATGTACACACATCTAATTGTTTCCCTTTTGCTTATCCTGTTACAGTACCCCATTTTTTTTTTAAAACTTACAGCATTAAATCAATCCTGTCAATTCTTATTCTGACTTATTTTCACAGTTCATCATATTTCATAATTTTGGTTAAGACTGTGAGAACTAAAACTGGGACAATAATGATGTATTGAAGTGAAATTACAATTAATATGATTATTTTTTATTGCTTGGGTATCATAATTTTTCAATGACACGTCATAGATATACAGTATACCCATGAATACTAATTTGAGCCAATATCTTACTGTAAATTTGGAAACTACACTTCACATAATGTTATACGGCAGGTTTTATTTATTAAAGCTGAAAATATATATATATATATATATATATATATATATATATATATATATATATATATATATATATAAGGTTTCAAAGCATTAAAATAAAAAATAAAACTTATAAGGATTTTGTCACCCCAATATCAAGTAATTTTTTTACGTTTATTTTTAAAGAGCATAAAACTAGCAATATATTGTACTACCATTGTTCTTCAGTAAATCATTTTTGAGATGTTCACCACTGTTTGTGCAGCTTTATTATGCAAACAAGTGGCAGACATATATAAATTAGCTGCTTTGATGTTCTAATTAATATCACAACCTGTTTGCTGCCAAAATCAACATGCTCCATTGTTATCATGATGTTTGATCCCCTCCTCCCACCCTTATCAAGCTTTCTGAGCTACAATTTAGTATGTTGAGATGTATTAGACACACGTAACAGTAATGAATATCTCAGGAATGATTTACTGTAATATGTTATAACCACGGAATGTTTGTTTAGAATTGCTTTGCTGCAGAAAGGTAACAGTTTGTTGTATAATAAAATGAGAAGATGTTCATTCTTGAGATGAGATCACCTATTTACTATAGAGTGAAGAGATTTCTGCACTGCAGAATAACATAGACATCGAAGAGCTTTAATATCAATACCATAAACCTCTGATACTAGTGTACATGGCTTAGTGTCCAGTGGTCTTTACATAGTGCTCAGCATTTCAGAAATGTTACTGGCTGAGGATATATATGTATTTTTATAGTTTCCCTTAGAGTTGTTTTTTTTATCTAAATGCTCCATTCCATTTGAGCATGTAGCTCTGAGAATAGGCTCTGTCCTAACTGTGGGAACTTTTTTCTCGCTAGCTATGGAGACATATGGAGCCTCTCCAAAAAAATCCTCTTAATGAAGATAACACTCACCAAGGACTATTTTTTGTTGCTCTCAAGCCTTAATGTGTACACGCAGCCTGCAGTAGGAGACTCTGAGTCTTAAGCTCAGCAGTCTACATAGCAATGCTGCAGAATGGTACCCACTATGTGAACACAATACACCAGCTCTATCATCCTCTCTCATCCCTATCTATCTATCTATCTATCTATCTATCTATCTATATATATATATATATATATATATATATATATATATATATATATATATATATATATAAACCCCTTCCCATGTGAGAGAAGGCATTAAATAATAATACAAATTATGCAGGGGGTTTATGACCCCTCTGCCTATTACTCGCTAGCCCCAATGAGCATGGTGATCCACTGGGATTTCCACTTCCTGCCCATTACTACTCAGGGAATCCCCCCTTCCTGCCTGCTATCCCCTATGAGCCAGGGGATCCTCTATCTACAGTATAACTATGGCGATAATGGCACCATTTACTATGGGGACTCCAATGGACCTCCATGGTAATCTAAATGTGCTCACTTGGCACCTATTATTAACCCTAATACCACAGGGGTCCTCAATGGATCCCCCATGGCACCTTCCATTAACCTTATACCATGGGTTCTCCACAGACACCATGGTATATTTAACTATAATCATGGGGTTTCCTATGGACCCCTATGGCACCTAATCTTAACCCACATACCATATGGGTCCTCAACAGACCATAGTGGCACCTAACATTAATCCCTATAACATAAATACTATACCTAACAACTTAATTGTGTTGGGTTTGAGGATGTATTCTTTATACCCAATGCAATTAAGGGGTTAATACCACCACCCCCATAAACCAGGGGATTCCCAAGATCCCCCCTCAATACCCTATCCACTATGAGCTCAGGGTTCCCTGGGATTTCCCACCAATATCCACTATCAGCCTTATAAAATTGCGATTCGGCCAATTGAATAGGGCTCTATTTAAGCACATTAGCATTTTTTTTTCCAGAAGTTTTTAGTTAGTGAAGACCTTGCTTTTGGATAGAAGTTCACTTACTAAAAATTTCTGTAAAAAAATATATGCTATGCGCTTATAGAGAGCCCTTTTCAATTGGCCAAATTGCAATTTGATAAGGCTGTATGTGTTGGTGATTCCCCATTCCCATGCACTATCCCCTATTACCCCAGGGATCCCCAATATAAAGTAAAACCATGGTGGTCCCTATAGACCTCATTGGCACCTATCATTAACCACTCCAAATACCCCATGACATCTAAAGTAAACCCCCTTACCCCCTGCATTAAAACCTGGTGGCATCTAAAATTTGGCACCCTACCTACCACTACAGAGTTCCACATTGGACCACCATGTAACCTAATCCCCCACGAGGGTCCATAAGACCTCCACATTCCCTATAAGTAACAAATTAAAATAAAATAAGATTTTACAAAAAATGTAAAAGTTACTAACCCTTTAAGTGGGTAACATTTGGTTTATCAACTTTCCAACTCTGTGATGAACTCCAGAGATGATCAGTGGTGCCTTGGTACTCATTCTTCTGCCCTGGATAAGCAGGTATCCATTTTGATTGAAGAATACTGTCCTCCATAATCTTGCATGAAGCTCATTTTCTGGCCCAATGAAAAAACCTTCAACAAAAAAATAAAATAAACTACAATTTCTAATGGAGCACCTCATTTTGAAACTGAGAATGGTGACATCAAATGCTCGATTCTGACTGGCTGAAATATTATTGACGCATATTTCAACCAATTAGAATCTGTCAAACTCAATTTAAGGCCAGAAAGTGCACCAAAATACATTAATCTGTGTGGGATTGCCTCCTGAAGGGTTTTGTGTTGCAAAAGAAGAATCAAGCCTCAAATCTGACACAATTAAAGTGTTTAGTTGACAATAGCATGCTGCTGGGTGACAGTACCTGTAGGACTTTGTCGCAATCTCAGCAATTACAAGCATTCATAATTTAACTTGTATCTCTCAGCTGAAACAATGTGATGGCTATTGGAAAATATCAATGGGAAACATACACATGAGCTGCGATTTTAGGTAATTTACCAACAACCAGTGTTGTGCCTAGCTAACTCTGCCATGTCCTGACCCCCCCCCCCCCCCCTTGACCCTCCAGCAGCCGTCTAGTGGCAATTCTGCTACCGCTGCCCCGTACCAACCCTCCCGCGGCCCCTTGATGGAATGCAGCATGTGTCTGCAACAGCCCAAGTGCAGGCAGTGTAAGGGCGAATCTGCACCTTATATCTGTAAGAGCCAATGTGCAGCCTGTGACTGTGAGAGCCAACCTGCATCCTATTATCTGTAAGAGCCAATGTGCAGCCAGTGCAGTGTAAGAGCCAACCTGTATCCTGTATCTGTAAGAGCCAATGTGCAGCCTGTGTCTATAAGAGCTCATGTGCATTTTGTGCCTGTAAGAGCCAATCTGCAGCCTGTGCCTTTAAGTGTCAATCTTTAGTCTGTGTCTGTAACAGCCAATCTGCAGTCTGTGTCTGTAAGAATCAATGTGCATCATGTGCCTGTGAAAGCCAATGTGCAGCATGCGGCCCCCATTCAATTGAGCTTTCGGGAGATCCAGAGGCCCTTAAGTGAGATCACAAGCTATTTTGTTATTCAATTGTCGTCTTTTTGAGGGCTCGGATCAGCTTCCCAGTTACGAGCTTGAAAAACTGGCGATGGTTAAGCTCATCACTTACGGCCTCCAGAAGCCTTTGACCTGTCACTTTCGCCAGGCTAAAATTGCAAATCGCTATTCAATTGCTCAATTTCCCCAAGCCCGCAAATGTTTTCACACCCGTAAATGGTAAATGAAGGAGAAAATCCTATCAGTGCATGGTTTACAGTTTTGTCTTGAACCTGTAACTTGCGGCAGTGACCAATTGAATAGCATCGCAATTAAGACGAATGGGAGCCCGCAACTCACTTGCAGACATTCGTCTGTCTGCTTTTAAGTTGCGGGCGTCTAATTGAATGTGACCCTGTGTCTGTAAGCACCAATGTGCAGCCTGTGTCTGTAAGAGACAATGTGCAGCCTGTGTAAGTGCCAATGTGCCTCCTGTATCTGTACAGCCAATGTGCAGCCTGTGTCTGTAAGAGACAATGTACAGCCTGTGCCTGTAAAAGCTAATGTGCATCTTGTGCCTGTAAAAGCCAATCTGAAGCCTGTGCCTCTAAGTACCAATCTGCAGTCTTTGTCTGTAAGAACCAATGTGCATCACATGCCTGTAGGAGACAATTTACAGCCTGTGTCTGTAAGCGCCAATGTGCAGTCTGTGACTGTAAGACCCAATGTACAGCCTGTGTCTGTAAGAGACAATCAGCATCCTGTGCCTGTAAGTGCCAAAGTGCAGCCTGTGTCTGTAAGAGCCCATGTGCAGCCTGTGTCTGTAGAGCCAATCTGCAGCCTGTAAGTGCCAATGTTCAGTCAGTGTCTGTAAGGAACGCAACCTGGGCCCTTTATGCACTACCTCCGCCACTACATGGAATGTCAAGTCTGCAATTCCTATAGGGTACACATGTGACTCTCCAGCATAAAACAAAGTTTTTTGTCATTGCATTTATAAACTGACTGTGGCGGATGTATGAGATGACCACTGTAGTTAAAAAAATAGGCATCTTTCTAAGTAGCTAAAAAATTAGCATTTGTAGTTATATAAGCATATATAAAACATGTAACAAATAAATATAAATATATATATATGTACGTATACATTTACATATACATCTACACACACATATATATATTTATTTATATATACACATACCTACATATTTTTTAATAAATAAATATATATATATATGTATATATATATATATATATATATATATATATATATATATATATATATGTGCGTAAACATTTACAAATGCATCTATACACACACATATATATATATATATATATATATATATATATATATACGTATATACACACCTACAAAAATAATTACTTACCTGCCCGATGCTCCACCCCATCAAGGACCACAGGGGGGGTCGTGGGGGGCCAAAGAGGACCACGGGGGACACATGGGACCCAGGGGAGGTCTTCAGGGGACACAGGAGTGCCACTGCGACCACAGGGGGCCCCAGGGGACACAGAGGAAAGCAGGGGACATAGGGGGCTGTGGGGCCACCAGGGGGCTGCTGGGGCCACAGGAGATTTGTGGGTAATGGAGGCCACAAAGGACCCGTAGTGGCCAAGGGGGCCATAGGGGACCCACGGTTGAAAAAAGACTTTCAGTCTATCAAGTTCAACCTTTTCAGATCTCCTCTGATCTGCAATATACGGATTAAATGTTAATTAATTAGTTGTTAATTAATTGATCCAGAGGATATGCCTATTACTCACTTGCCCCAATGAGGATGGTGATCCACTGGGATTTCCCCTTCCTGCCCATTACTACTCAGGGAATCCCCCCTTCCTGCCTGCTATCCCCTATGAGCCAAGGGATCCTCTATCTACAGTATAACTATGGCGATAATGGTACCATTTACTATGGGGACTCCAATGGACCTCCATGGTAATCTCAATGGATCCCCCATGGCACCTTCCATTAACCTTATACCATGGGTTCTCCACAGACACCATGGTATATTTAACTATAATCATGGGGTTTCCTATGGACCCCTATGGCACCTAATCTTAACCCACATACCATATGGGTCCTCAACAGACCATATTGGCATCTAACATTAATCCCTATAACATAAATACTATACCTAACAACTTAATTGTGTTGGGTTTGAGGATGTATTCTTTATACCCAATGCAATTAAGGGGTTAATACCACCCCCCCCCCCCCAAAAAAAACCAGGGGATTCCCAAGATCCCCCCTCAATACCCTATCCACTATGAGCTCAGGGTTCCCTGGGATTTCCCACCAATATCCACTATCAGCCTTATTAAATTGCGATTCGGCCAATTGAATAGGGATCTATTTAAGTACATTAGCATTGTTTTACAGAAGTTTTTAGTTAGTGAAGACCTTGCTTTTGGATAGAAGTTCACTTACTAAAAACTTCTGTAAAAAAATATATGCTATGTGCTTATATAGAGCCCTTTTCAATTGGCCAAATCGCAATTTAATAAGGCTGTATGTGTTGGTGATTCCCCATTCCCATGCGCTATCCCCTATTACCCCAGGGATCCCCATAATAAAGTAAAACCATAGTGGTCCCTATAGACCTCATTGGCAGCTATCATTAACCACTCCAAAACCCCATGACATCATTTTGAAACTGAGAATGGTGACATCAAATGCTCGATTCTGACTGGCTGAAATATTATTGACGCATATTTCAGCCAATTAGAATCTGTCAAACTCAATTTAAGGCCAGAAAGTGCACCAAAATACATTAATCTGCGTGGGATTGCCTCCTGAAGGGTTTTGTGTTGCAAAAGAAGAATCAAGCCTCAAATCTGACACAATTAAAGTGTTTAGTTGACAATAGCATGCTGCTGGGTGACAGTACCTGTAGGACTTTGTCGCAATCTCAGCAATTACAAGCATTCATAATTTAACTTGTATCTCTCAGCTGAAACAATGTGATGGCTATTGGTAAATTACCTAAAATCGCAGCTCATGTGTTTGTTTCCCATTGATATTTTCCAACAACCAGGGTTGTGCCTAACTAACACTGCCATGTCCTGCCAGCCACCCCCCCCCCCCCTTGACCCTCCCGCAGCCGTCTAGTGGCAATTCTGCTACCGCGGCCCCGTACCAACCCTCGCGCGGCCCCTTGATGGAACGCAGCATGTTTCTGCAACAGCCCAAGTGCAGCCAGTGTAAGGGTGAATCTGCACCTTATTTCTGTAAGAGCCAATGTGCAGCCAGTGCAGTGTAAGAGCCAACCTGCATCCTGTATCTGTAAGAGCCAATGTGCAGCCTTTGTCTGTAAGAGCCATTGTGCAGTCTGTGTAAGTGCCAATGTGCATCCTGTATCTGTAAGAGCCAATGTGCAGCCTGTGTCTATAAAAGCTAACGTGCATCTTTTGCCTGTAAGAGCCAATCTGCAGCCTGTGCCTTTAAGTGCCGATCTTTAGTTTGTGTCTGTAAGAGCCAATCTGCAGTCTGTGTCTGTAAGAATCAATCTGCATCATGGGCCTGTAAGAGCCAATGTGCAGCATGCGGCCCCCATTAAATTAAGCTTTCGGGAGATCCAAAGGCCCTTAAGTGAGGTCACAAGCTATTTTGTTATTCAATTGTCGTCTTTTTGCGGGCTCGGATCCGCTTCCCAGTTACGAGCTTGAAAAACTGGCGATGGTTAAGCTCATCACTTACAGCCTCCAGAAGCCTTTGAACTGTCACTTTCGCCAGGCTAAAATTGCAAATCGCTATTCAATTGCTCAATTTCCCCAAGCCCGCAAATGTTTTCACACCCGTAAATGGTAAATGAAGGAGAAAATCCTATCAGTGCATGGTTTACAGTTTTGTCTTGAACCTGTAACTTGCGGCAGTGACCAATTGAATAGCATCGCAATTGAGACGAATGGGAGCCCGCAACTCACTTGCAGACATTCGTCTGTCTGCTATTAAGTTGCGGGCGTCTAATTGAATGTGACCCTGTGTCTGTAAGCACCAATGTGCAGCCTGTGACTGTAAGAGCCAATGTACAGCCAATGTGCAGCCTGTGTCTGTAAGAGACAATGTGCAGCCTGTGTAAGTGCCAATGTGCCTCCTGTATCTGTACAGCTAATGTGCATCTTGTGCCTGTAAGTGCCAATCTGCAGCCTGTGTCTGTAAGAGTCCATGTGCAGCCTTTGTCTGTAGAGCCAATCTGCAGCCTGTAAGTGCCAATGTTCAGTCAGTGTCTGTAAGGAACGCAACCTGGCCCTTTATGCACTACCTCCGCCACTACATGGAATGGAAGCTCAAGTCTACAATTCCTATAGGGTACACATGTGACTCTCCAGCATAAAACAACGGTTTTTGTCATTGCATTTATAAACTGACTGTGGCGGATGTATGAGATGACCACTGTAGTTAAAAAAATAGGCATCTTTCTAAGTAGCTAAAAAATTAGCATTTGTAGTTATATAAGCTTATATAAAACATAACAAATAAATATAAATATATATATGTACGTATACATTTACATATACATCTACACACACATATATATATTTATTTATATATACACATACCTACATATTTTTTAATAAATAAATATATATATATATATATATATATATGTGCGTAAACATTTACAAATGCATCTATACACATATATATATACGTATATACACACCTACATAAATAATTCCTTACCTGCCCGATGCTCCACTCCATCAAGGACCACAGGGGGTCGTTGGGGGCCAAAGAGGACCACGGGGGACACATGGGACCCAGGGGAGGTCTTCAGGGGACACAGGAGTGCCACTGCGACCACAGGGGGCCGCAGGGGACACAGAGGAAAGCAGGGGACATAGGGGGCTGTGGGGCCACCAGGGGCCACAGGAGACTTGTGGGTCATGGAGGCCACAGAGGACTCGTAGTGGCCAAGGGGGCCATAGGGGACCCACGATTGAAAAAAGACTTTCAGTCTGTCAAGTTCAACCTTTTAAGATCTCCTCTGATCTGCAATATACGGATTAGTTGTTAATTAATTAGTTGTTAATTAATTGATCCAGAGGAAGGCAAACAGAAAAAAAACAAGTGAAACTTAGCCAATCATCTCAAAGGTTGAATTCCACCCTGGATCAATACTCCCTCTCTATTTATCCAGAATAACCCTGAATGCCCATTTTAATTAGAAATAAATCCAATCCCCTTTTAAAGTTATCTATCAAATCCACTGTCACCACCTCCTTTGGTAGAGAATTCCACAGATTAACCACCCTTACTGTGAAAAACCCTTTTCTTTCTTTAAGGTGGAATCTTTTTACTTCTAACCTCAAAGGATGTCCTCTTGTCAGTTGAAAACCTCTTGGCACAAAAAGCTCCCCTGACAAATCTTTATACTGACCCTGGATGTATTTATATAACGTAATCATATCTCCTCTTAGATGCCTTTTTTCTTGAGAAAATAAGCTTAATTTGGTTAGTCTTTCTTCATAACGTAGCCCCTTCATTCCCCTTATTAGTTTTGTTGCCCTCCTCTGTACCTTTTCGAGCTCTAAAATGTCCTTTTTATGAAGTGGTGCCCAAAATTGTACTCCATATTCCAAATGAGGGCGTACTAGGGATTTGTATAATGGCAGAATTATATTTGCTTCCCTTGCTTCTATACCCTTCTTAATACATGCTAATATTTTATTTGCCTTTGCAGCTGCTGCTTGGCTTTGAGCACTGTTACCCAGGTGGTTGTTCACAAGTACTCCCAAATCCATTTCAATATCTGATACCCCTAGATTTGCTCCATTAAGATTACAAATTGCATGGTAATTTTTCTTCCCAGATGCATAACTTTACATTTATTAAATCTCATCTGCCATTTAGATGCCAATTCCTCTTTTTTATGTAAATCCCTTTGGAGGGAAAGTACATCATTATCTGATTTAATTACCTTGCACAACTTCGTGTCATCAGCATAAAAGGAGACAATACTTTTCAGTCCCATCTCTAAGTCATTAATACATATGGTAAACAGGAGAGGACCTCATACTGACCCAGTGGAATCCCACTTACCATATTAGTCCAATTGGAATATTTTCCATTTACCACAACCCTTTGCTTTCTGTTCTTTAGCCAGCTCTCAACCCATGAGCAGATATTTACTGCAATTCCTGTATCCCTTAGTTTGCATAATAGTCTGCCATGTGGCACTGTATCAAAAGCCTTTGCAAAATCCCAAAAGACTACAACCACTGAGTTGCCTTGATCCAGGTTCCTACTAACCTCCTCATAGAAACTAATTAGATTGGTCTGACATGACCTATCCCTCATAAATCCATGCTAACTCCTACTTATAATCGTGTTCAAATAGACATATTCTTGTATATTAACCCTTCTAAAAGCCTCCCCACTACAGAGGTCAGGCTCACTGGTCTATAATTCCCCGAATTTGCTCTTGCTCCCTTCTTAAATATAGGTATCACCTCTGCTTTTCTCCAGTCATCTGGTAGAGACCCTGTGTTGAGTGAATCTTGAAACATTTAATATAATGGCTAGTCCTATTACATATGAAGAAGCTTGTGCTTCTACTGCATTCAACACCACATCAGTCTTTAGTACATCTACCCCTTGTGATTTTGTCTAAGAACTGTGTAACAGGAAATTAATTTTTTGAGCAGATGGTTACAAAATGCCAGCTGTACAAAATACTGATGTGTTAGAAAACTCACAAAAGGCTCAATCCCTGTTATGATATATGTACTAAGATTTTACATTTCCAAGAGTTCTTCACATTTTACTCTTTAGAACACGTGGCTGAAAATGTAAAACATTGGAAGCTTTATCCCACAATAGATGCCCAGAAACTTTGGCCGTAGACATGCAAGAAATACTAATTAATTATTTTGATAAACTTCAATGTAGCTTTTGAAAATAGCTTTTTAACGTTGGTATTTTCCATACTTAAAGAGCTGCTTCTTTCCATCCTCTATCAAGTAGGCAGTGATTTTTTTAAATAACATTGTTATTAGTTGTTGTTATATATGGTTACCATATTTGAAACTTCCACTCTATCACTTTAATCAAGTAAGCAAATTTGTTTGGAACTTCCATTGTGTCACTTCAGGTAAGCAAGCTAATTAATTGACCATTTAGTACCCACAATACAATAAAGTTTAATTTGTTTATTTAGAAATTAAATTAGAAGTTACAAAAAAAAAAAATGTACGGTAGCTCTTCCCTCCAACTGCCATTAGGTGTCCAAAGGATGGGAGAGGTTCTTCCCAAATTGCTGTCCTGTTAGGAATCTTCATCTACTTCATTCCCTGCATTGGCCACTGCAGGCAAACTTACAGGGTTAGAAAAATGAGGACAGCCTACAGGGCAGATCCTGCGGATATCTAATACTGGCAGAGAGAAGCAGCTCTGCTAGTCCCTGAAACACTTACGCTCAAATGTAAGTTTTAATAGCTACATTTACTTTCTTCAGATATTGTATAGGGCATGGAATTTACTTTCTTCAGATATTGTATAGGGCATATCGACCTGGTCATCATGAGATTTATTAAAGGCTTTTGCCTTCTAAATATACCACCCAATTCAGCACATCAAAAGCTACCTCTTTTGGGCATATTTCGGTCATGCAAGGGGCATGTTAGGTGTGGCCTCATATCCACACCCCTAAGCCATGGAATGGGGTTACCTTTTTAAAGGGTTAGGGGACTGAATGTGACTGTATTACAAAAATATAAAAATATGTAGGTAAAAAAATACTTATGTGTCCCAGTTCCAGCAATGTTATCCAACACCCTCATATCATCTTCACCACTCATGAAAATATGCCCATGCAAAAAATGTAAAAAAAGCAACAAAATGCAACAAATAGCTATTGTTTGGTGTGACTATCCTTTATATAGGGACTTTTAAGGCTTTTGGTTCACTAAAATAGTTGTCAGCCACTATTCATGAAATCAAAGCGTGATAATCAAAAATTCTAATAATTTCATTGGTTAGTATTAACCAATCAGAGAAGGTCACCTATTCTAATTAATACATTGTCAATCCGATCACAGGATACTCATTAATATGCAAAGTATATTATTGTCTGTCCAAATAATTGACACTAAATATGTTATGGTCGGTAGAAAAGTGATTGAAAAACCCTCCACTATAGATCCAGGAATGAAATAAAAGATATTTTGTAGTACACTTACATGTCTCACACAGACCAGGTGACCTGTTTTTTTTCCCACAGAGCTTCTCACTAAACATTATTTGCATTGTAGCTAAGGATTCTTGTTTTTTTACGATGTTCAGTCGTTTCCAACTCTCCGTGACCTCATGGACAATAACACACCAGGACATCTTTATGTCCATGGTCACGCTGATCCACTTGGTATTCATGGCAGAGATATTGGAGTGGGTTGCCTGTTCGTTATCCAGTGGGCCACAGCATAAAGCTCCTGGTATTCCTAGTTTGTCTCTCATCCAAGTTCTGACCAGGCCCAACCCTGCTTGGCTTCAGTGTGGTGTGACCTCTTGGTTCCCTGACTGTAATAGAACCCAGGTTGCAGTGATGATTGCACTTCTATCCACTAGACCACCAGGGAATACCAAGGAGTCTGGGCAGTGACGTGCAAATAAAGCTCAGAATGTATCATCTATTACCTCAGAGCCTCTAACATGGGTATCCGTTTAGGATTATGGTTCCTGCTCTCAGACCGGCTTCAGAACATAGCCATGGATAATTGTAAATGTAATGATCCATCGCTAATATAGTTGTGTGTGTGTGTATCGCTTGCAAAATTGCGAATTGTGCGTGTGTGCTGCGCATTGCGAGGCTTGCCTTGAATGGCTATGCGGCATTGTGAGGCGGAGAGAAGGAGAGGGGGGAGAGAGAAGGACAGGGAGGGAGAAAGAAGGAGGGAAGGAGAGAGAAAGAAGGAGGGAAGGAGGAGAGAGAGAGAGGATAGAGAGAGAAGGAGAGGGGGGAAGAGATAGAGTGAAAAGGTGAGGGAGAGAGAAGAAGAGGGAGAGAGAGAGAAGGAGGGAAGGAGAGAGGAGGAAGGAGGGAATGGAGAGAGAGAGAGTGAGAAGGAGAGGGAGAGAGGGAGTGAATAGGAGAGGGAGGGAGAGAAAGAGAGGAGAGGGAGAGAGAGAATAAGGGAAGGAGAGAAGAGGAAGGCGGGAAGGGTGAGAGAGAGAGAAGGAGAGAATGAAAAGGAGAGGGAGAGAGAAGAAGAGAGAGAGAGAGAAGGAGGGAAGGAGAGAGGAGGAAGGAGGGAAGGGAAAGAGAGAGTGAGAAGGAGAGGGAGAGAGGGAGTGAATAGGAGAGGGAGGGAGAGAAAGAGAGGAGAGGGAGAGAATAAGAAAAGGAGAGAGGAGGAAGGAGGGAAGGCTGATACAGAGAGTGAGAAGGAGAGGGAGAGAGAGTGAAAAGGAGAGGGAGAGAGAAGAAGAGGTAGAGAGAGAAGGAGAGAGAAGGAAAGAGGGAGGGGAGAGAGAGAGTGTAAAGGAGAGGGAGAGAGTGAAAAGGAGAGGGAGAGAGAAGAAGAGGGAGAGAGAGCAGGGGGAAGGAGAGAGAAGGAGGGAGGGGGAGAGAGAGAGTGAGAAGGAGAGTGTGAGAGAGAAGGACAGGCAGAGAGATAGAAGGACAGGGACAGAGAGAAGGAGAGAGGGATGGAGGGAGAGAGAAGAAGAGAGAGAGGAGGGAGAGAAAAATGGAGAGAGAAGGAGGGGGTAGGGAAGGAGGGAAAGAGAGAAAAAGGGAGAGAGAGAGATGAAGGGAGAGAGAGAAGGAAGGAGGGAGAAATAGAGAGGAAGGGAAAGAGAAAGAGAGGAAGGGAGAGAGAGAAGGAGGGAGAGAGTGAGAAGAAGGTAGGGAGAGATAGAAGAAGGGAAGGAGAGAGAGTGAGCACAGAGGGAGGGAGAGGGCATTGAGAGAGAGAGAGAGAGAGAGAGAGAGGGCGCACATAGAGAGAGACAGGGTAAACAGAGAGAGGGCGCACAAGTCACTAGTTTTGTCGGGCAAGTGACTAGTTTTGCTATAAAAGTAAATTTAAATTCAAAGCCATGACACGATGCTCCTCACTGGGACATTACATTTCTTTCAGATGGCATTGTAAAGGTATTTGTAGCTATTTGTTTTGTTTTCAAAGTTTTCATTAATAAAACATTACATTCACTGACTCCAGTAAATCACATTTTAAGTGTTTGCCTGTAATTCATGTGATCATTTATTTATAAACTTAACTTGCGTTTTTCTTTATAACTTCACCTGAAAATCTGACACTTAAACGTAATTCTGCGCTCTATACATCACACTAAATCTAATTGTACGCACTGTCGCTGCGTTTATTTGTCATGTTTCTTTCTGTTTGTGTTCATGTCACGTCTATACTCTGGGAATATTTATGAACAGTGTTATGAAAAAGTATTTGCCATATTTGTCCCACTAAATGTTTTCAGATCTTTAGACAAAATCTAATATTATATAATGGGAACCTAAGTGAACACATAGCACATTTTTTACTTATTTCATTTATTTAATGGACAACAGTACCCAACAACAACTGGCACTCTTTAAAAAAGCAATTGGCACCAAGGTAATCAACCAAAAAGGGATAGAGTCGGCTGAGCCAGGCTTGATTACAGCCAGTGCTGTTCAATATAAGCTTTAATTATTTTAATCTTTAGGGGCACCCAAGATGGGCAGATCATTGACAAGAGTTCAGACAAATTGTGGTCCACTGGAGAAGGAACTGGCAACCCATTCCAGTATCTTTGCCATCACAACCTTATGGATTAGCACATGCAGACACAAGGTGTAACTGAGGTGCTACGGTCCATAGGTTCATGCAGAGTCAGACACGACTGAACAAATGATCAACAGCCACTTGTCTTATCTACATTAAAAAATCTCTGCAATTGGCTTTGCGTAGGTTTTAATTGTATTTTTTATCATTAAAGTCACTTCCATATGTATATTAAAGAAAAGCTAAAGGGACACAGCTTTATTCGCAAAACATATTAACAATTCATTCCAAAAAAGGACCAACATTGCTTATTTATAGGTCTTGGATCAATTAACATCACGTTGGGATTAGATCCAGCAGTAAGTCTTATTCCATTCCAAGCTCGTCCCATATTTTCCTCAAAATATAAAAAAATTTGAGATTCAATTTATAAATGTATATTTTTTATCTGCCAATCAGCCTTTCTAATTTTCCTTTGAAGCCTTGCTTTTACTTATGTGCTAGAGTCAGGAGCTTAGAAACTGGGGTGATCGGGTGGGGGGTGGAAGGGCACCTCACCTCCGATACCTCTGGCTGCTCGGATACTGTGATTCCTGAGATCTCATGAGATTGTGACACCCAGATTTTATAGAAATCCTAGCCAGCCAGAGGTATGGGAGGGGAACTACAGAAGACTGCTGGGGGAGATGGAGATGGAGACTGGCATAAAGTACCTACCTCCCTACAAAGGAGAGGTAGGTGCTGTTGGCAATATAAATATATGTATTTGAAGTGGTATATGTACTTTATATAAGGGTATCCGGCTTCAGAGGGGCACACACTGTTTCATTGACTTTGCCTTGGGAGGTTGTGGGGGAAGTTGATGCTCTGTGGTCAACCCTGGTGCTATCCACATTTAGCTTTTGGATTACGTTTGAGGGCCTAAGAGGGAGTTGTTCCCACAAACCCCCGGATACCCTTGACACCCTACTATGCATGGACATTTTGTGGGCTGGGTGTCATTACTGGTTCTATTGAAGCAAATTGAAGCATTTTTACCCTAAGGACACTGGACTATGGACTCTTGCAGACTATTGTTTTTCTAAAACTGACAATGACTCACCAGAACAAAGCAGTCAAATCATCAGGGGCAATCCGGGGAGATTGACCCTCTCTTCGCTGAGTCACAGGGGGGAGTGCATGTGAAGATCTGTTTTCCTGACCAGGGGACTTTTGGATCCTATAGCCATTTTGTCAAAGGACATGTAATTACTTGTCCACAAGATGTCACGGCAGGCTGTTGGGGTAATTATAGTCTCTTTGTTCTGTTTGCCACACTGATGCCATGTGAGATCGGCCCAGTGGTCCCCCCCCCTAAGTGGGCAAGCCAAGACCCCAGTTGTCCACTGATATTATTGGTAGATGCTAATCTGGGCGAGGGATTTGAATGTGTGCAGCCTACTGTGATGTAACTAGGGGAGGGAAATCCTGTTGTGTCGGTTCAGTGGCTGTTTGGAAATGCTATGAGTGAGTCCATATTAAAAAAAACATGCTTTCTGGAATACATAGACAGTTGTGTAATTGATTTAAGAGGGATTGACATGACTGCCATTCATAGAGACCATTCCTTCTTAGAAGATTGCCATCATTAAAAGGGGAATTCCTGTAGCTAAAATGCAGGACGAGTTGGAACTGAGGATCTTCACAGGTATTACCTATAGTTTTAAATGATATCATATTTGGAACCTCTGCTCTGTCCCTTTAAATTCACTTAGGACATATACATTAAAATGAAAATTGCAAAAAGGTTCCCATTAAGTGATTATAATCTGTTTCTGACAAGGGCATTGATCACATCAATTGATAGGGTAGGGAAGGAAAATTATTTACTAAACACAGTTTTACCTGACCTACAGTAGCTCCACATTGCACCTTACCAGTGGCTCACAACAGCTAGTCCTAGGTCTGCTGCCAGTACCTGTGATATTAAATGCTGATCCTCAGGAACAAAGATAGCGATAAATAGACTACTAAGTGAAACATACTACTATCATTAAAGTAGTTAAAAAATACCCTTTAGACAGAAATTCACACATCTACTTCATATTAGTTCACACTGGTTCCTTCAATAGAAGCTGACCCACATGGCCAATTTTCACAACCTGCTGGCTGCACACACCAACATGGCAGCCCCAAGAGGTGAGCAGAGGGTTAAGTAAAAATAGTAATAATTCATAACTTGACATAATTGAACTAATAGGACTTTCATTATACTCAGTGACATTTATACCTTTAAATAGCTATGTCTTGTTTTACCACTACAGTGTCCCTTTAAGATTGAATATCTTTCTATAAGCTGTCAATGGAAGTAACTGATGTTTTCTCTCTTACTTTATCATAGAAGTAAATGGTTGTCCTACCACTACACAAAGATGTGTACAAATATAGAACTTCAGAGTACATTTCATTTTAAAACTAGTCTATGCTGAAGTCAAGCTACCTCTGAATAATAACTTTCTGTAATTGTGCTTTTTTGCTGTTTTTTAAATCAATTTTTTGATTGTTGCTTACAGCCGTGCAATATCTTCATATCTCTTATTTGTAAATAGTGGTAAAAGACCTAGTCCTATGGCTTTGCGAGGATAACATTATTCAAAGTTTCCCAATATTTTTGGATACTTGGCAAATATAATCATGATTTACATGCCCTCATACATAATATTTTATACACTAGCACTTACCAGAGAATGATATGATAGTATCAGTAGGCTTTTTGCTTTCTTTGCATTTATTTTACGTATACACAATGAATAACTTCCAAGCAGAAATCTAGCCTGAAATAAGATTAGATCAAGGATCAAATATGTACTGACAAAATGGAAATTTAGCAGCCTAGCTGAGCCAAGTGGCTCTTCTCTGCTGATAATATCTATACCTCATTTTTATATTTATTTTATGTTTGCAACTATGAAACAGTAATAAATATTCTAATGAAGTATATATGTGAAAAACTCAGAAGCTTAACTCCTTGACTGAATCACTAGCAACACATTGCAATATAGTGCTGTTCAATTTCCTCTAGCACTGAAGGGGGTGATTTTTTAGACCAGGATGGGACTTCCCTGAACCCCACAAGCAAAGACCCTGTAAGCCAAACTGTCACAGGCCCTGAAGTCATGGACTCTGTTCATGTGACCCTAGCACTTCTGACTGCTAACATCAAAAAGCTATCAAAATGGATATTTAATGTAAAAGCGACTAATGTGAATACCTTGCTGCTTATTTAAATTGTGCATTTATTTCTTATCATTGTTTTTGGGTGAAGTATGGTGGGGGTAAATGAATGAGTGAAATTTTAACTCCAATGGCACATAGAAACAAGAAGTATTGTAAAACCAGACTCTGTAGTTTTTTGCTCCACCTGGAGTTGTCAAGAGTGGATGAACAGAATAGGAACAGAGATAAAGAGTGTCAATAGAAAATGTGGAATCACAACAAGGCATTTGGAAACTGTGGGGGGAGATCAAACAAGATGTTGTGTTAGGGATGTGTGTTAAATAGCTGTGTAAGAAGAATAAAGTGGAGTCTGTCTGTACACTAACCAAAGGTGTCGATTACGTCTTGTATTTTGTGCTATGCTAACTAAAGGGATTAAGTTCCAGTTGGCAGTGACTGGTCTGAGCTTGTAGGCTAAATATTCTGATTCTCCATGACTGAGGTTCCTGAATGCGCATGCTGGGCGCTGAGGTACCTGATCCCTTTGCCCTGGCTCATGACACGTAGAAGTCCCGCCTTTTCATTAAAATAGCATATTGTAGCATCTATTTCGTTTCATGAAATAATTACTTTTAAATACAAATGCAAAAGAGTTTTTTGAAATACAAGTCTACCTCTGGCAAGCTCAGAATAGGGTGTGTCGGGCGCTGCCAATAACAATATAAAAGGAACACATGATCACTTTATAGAATTCAATAAGTCAGCTTATGCAGTGCCCAGACAGCCAAATCACAGTTCGTAAAAAAAGAATTCTAATATTTCAGAAGTTAACCTTGCAAATGAATCAAAAATTATATTTTTTTAACACTTATTTTCCATGCAAGGAAATCTATTGTGATGGTTAAAATATGATGTCTGAAACATGAACTTATGGATGGCCAAGTATGAATAAAATATGTGATGTGACATTAAAAGACCACTGTAGCACATTAACAAAAACTAGATGTTAGGCATTGCTCTGTCGACTATTAGGGGGAGGTGATTTTGTCAAGCTCTCTGAAGTTTACTCGGAAGTCTCTCTGAATACTCGTAAGTTACAAAAGTCATAAAGGTGCCTCTAAGAAGCATTAATTGGTCAAAGAAGGTAGTGGCATTGAGTATGGATTCCAGGGATCTTTTTAAATAGTTATGGGACAGGCACTCAGGACTTACAATATTAGGGACATTTGGAGCACTTGGATGGCATTTCTTGGAGATTGGATCTGGGTGTGATAGCTCTGTGGTGATTTGCAAGTGAACTTCACTTGGCGCAAATCTTAAGGGAGCCATGAAATGTAGGCCATATCCTGCTTTTCTTGTGCTAAGGATGGCTTAAACCATTATTTATACACTACTATATGTCTTAATGGACCGTGCTATGCTCTAAACTAGCAAATACACTCAGACCTTGATAATCTAAACGCTATTACAGTGGGGGGAAAAAGTATTTGATCAACCGCTGATTTGGAACATTTGTCCACTGACAAAAAGATGATCAGTCTATAATTTTAATGGTAGATGTATTTTAACAGTGAGAGACAGAATAACCCCCCCCCCCCCCCCAAGAAAAATGCATGTAAAAAAGTTATAAATTGATTTGCAGGTCAATGAGCGAAATAAGTATTTGATTCCCTATCAATCAGCAAGACTTCTGGCTCCTGGGTGTCTTTTATACAGGTAACAAGCTGAGATTAGGAGCACTCCTTTAAAGGGAGTGCTCCTAATCTCAGGCAGTTACCTGCATAAAAGACATCTGTCCACAAAAGCAATCAATCAATCAGATTCCAAACTCTCCACCATGGCCAAGATCAAAGAGCTGTCCAAGATTGTAGACCCACACAAGGCTGCAATGGGCTACAAGACCATCACCAAGCAGCTTGGTGAGACGGTGACAACAGTTGGTGCGATTATTCGCAAATGGAAGAAACATAAAATAATAGCCAGTCTTCCTCGGTCTGTTGCTCCCTGCAAGATCTCACCTCATGGAGTTTCAATGATCATTAGAACGGTGAGGAATCAGCCCAGAACTAAAGAGGAGGATCTTGTTAATGATCTCAAGGCAGCTTGGACCATAGTCACCAAGAAAACAATTGGTAACACACTATGCCTTGAAGGACTGAAATCCTGCAGCGCCCGCAAGGTTCCCCCGCTCAAGAAAGCACATGTACAGGCCCGTCTGAAGTTTGCCAATGAATGTCTGAATGATTCAGAGGAGAACTGAGAGGAAGTGTTGTGGTCAGATGAGACCAAAATCAAGCTCTTTGGCATCAACTCAACTAGCCGTGTTTGGAGGAGGAGGAATGATGCCTATGACCCCAAGAACACCATCTCCACCGTCAAACATGGAGGTGGAAACATTATGCTTTGGGTGTGTTTTTCTGCTAAGGGGATGGGGCAACTGCACCGCATTAAATGGACGATGAACGGGGCCATGTACAGTCAAATCTTTGGTGAGAACCTCTTTCCCTCAGCCAGGGCATTGAAAATTGGTCATGGATGTGTATTCCAGCATGACAATGACCCAAAACACACAGCCAAGGCAACAAAGGAGTGGCTCAAGAAGAAGCACATTAAGGTCCTGGAGTGGCCTAGCCAGTCTCCAGACCTTAATCCCATAGAAAATCTGTGGAGGGAGCTGAAGGTTCAAGTTACCAAACATCAGCCTCAAAACCTTAATGACTTGGCGAAGATCTACACAGAGGAGTGGGACAAAACCTCTCCTGAGATGTGTGCAAACCTGGTGGCTAACTACAAGAAACGTCTGACCTCTGTGATTGCCAACAGGGGTTTTGCCACGAAGTACTAAGACGAAGGGGTCAAATACTTATTTCCCTCATTGGCCTGCAAATCAATTTATAACTTTTTTGAAAAGCGTTTTTTCTTGTTTTTGTTTTTGTTATTCTGTCTCTCACTGTTAAAATACACCTACCATTAAAATTATAGACTGATCATTTCTTTGTCAGTGGACAAACGTTCAAAATCAGCAGGGGATCAAATACTTTTTTCCCTCACTGTACCAATACATAAACAATTTGAAATAAATATCAAAAGTGTCCCTTTAAAGGTCTAAGCAATACATATACATACAGTTTATATGGCCTTCAATTGTAATAGCTTGAAGCTCACTGGCATAATCTCTCATCATCTTCACCCTCTTGAATGAACTGGCAGAGAGATTTTTATGCATTTTGTAATTTTTTTATGTTTTTCTAAAAGTGTCTGAAAAAAAACATATGCAGTTCTATATAATTACCCTTTTGCAGCTTCCTTATTTAAAATGTGACATCTTCACTTGAGAGGAAGTTTACATTGGAAATCTCAGTTCCTGGTTAGAATATTTAGAGGAGTTAGAGGGTAATATATCATCAACTTGGAATGACCCTCTACTTTTGAGAAGTAAAGGACTAATGTTGTTCACATAGTACACAAAGTCACATACAAATTTATATTTATATAACACCAATATATTTATGATATTTTAATGAGTACCCTTTGCCATTTAGTCTTATTGGAGTCCATTGCCCATTGTTCTTGGAGCTGACCATTTGTTTTTATCATTCTGAGCAGTCACTAAAGGACCGCTGTGGTCAATTTTTTTAATTTACCATTTTCAAGAACTACACTCAAAAATATGCGACATGTATTTATAATGTAACAAAATGTAATAAGCCTCTAATTCATCATTTAACTACGTTGTTATGGAATTATTATTATTATCATTTATTTTTAAATTTACCATTTTGGCTTCAGCAGATCCACTTCTTGAGATGGGAGGAGACTAATAATATACAGGAAATGTCTGGCTGCACAATGAAATTTGCCAGTTACTTCTGCCACTATTCTCAAAAAACAACATATAAAACAAATGGTTCTATTTAAAATTTTGAGAGACAATCCTAATTTTAGCAAAATTTGCTTGTGTAAAGAATGTTTCATGTTGTCTGACTTCTGCATTGGCTGCTAGCTTAGATCTTGAGGAAGTGTTTGCGTTTCTACTGAGCACTTAAGGGATGGGGAAGGAAGGGGGAGATGCAGAGGGTTTGATATTTCATTGGAACTTGAGGGCAACTTTTCTTATTGAGCACCTACCCTCTTCCCCTTAACATGTTCAAAAGCTGGCAGTTGCAAGCAAACCTGCAGTTTCACTGCTTTGTACCTGCCCCCTAATGCAATGAACATGAAAGATTACTTATTATGGCAGCTTCTATACACCATGCGAATCTGCTACGCCCACAATCACTATTGGCCAGCCAAACACAAAACCAGCCTTAGAACTCCATTGGTTTTAGCACAGCTCGAATATTATGAGTGCTAACTGATTAAACTTACACAAAATCGATATTCTATTAGACCTGTAGAGCTAGCTCGCAAATAAAGTCTAACCTGCCAATGAAACAAGTGTCACGTTTCTATCAAAAATATTATGAGTACTAAATAGGACACGTAAGGGATTTTTCAAACACTTATTAGAGCTGTAGCAGCAATTAAACACACACTGCTGTACTTTAAAAGCATGGGAAGGCATGGAAAGACATTAGAATTAATTGCACAGCAGTCTCAAATCCACAAATGTGCAATGAAAAAAAATGTTAACTGTTTTTTTTAGTGATTTTGGGACTCAAGGGGTTAATACATATCATGAAACCCACATGGACTAAAACAGATGATCTAATGCATTTTATGGAGTTCATCTAAACTTTTAGAGAAAAAAACAATTGCAGCCAAAAATACGAGTTTCAAGGCATTTGAGAGCTTCTAATAGAACAGGCCTCTTTGTTAGTTTGTTACATGCTTTACAAGTGTGACATTTTTTTTAGACCAGAGGTCATTTAAGGCCACTGTACTTTTTATTAAGTGATTAATGGATGTTTTGTCAATTTGTTTTAATCTTGAAAAGAGATTATGGAAATGTTTATGTATTTCTTCTTTAAATCATTATTTGGTTAAAATAATGGGGCTTTGGTCCTGTTCTAAGATATATTTCAGCCATGCAGTTTTTAAACAATGTATTACAGCAGTAGTGTGCATAATAAAATGTTCCAAGCAGGTTATTTATCAAAAAGAGTTTCAAAGAGAAGATAAAAAGTGGCATTAGCCCCACTTTCTATGTTATTCTGAGGTCTATTCATTAAAACATGCCAATCTTTCAGAGGCTGATCATGGAAATGTATCAACATCATGTGCTGATTGCTAACGTCTGTAGAATAATAGAAATAACCCACATATTAACTCTGCTTTTACATTTTCCTTATTTTATGTTATGTATCATTTAGTTAAGAAAATCTATAGAGTGCAGATAAACTAAATGTATCAAATGCAGAAAATAATCAATATTATTTCATTACATATAAAGAAACACAAGTTTGTTATGTGAGAATGGGATTAATCAAATGCAGTAATTTTTTGACACATACAGCCCCATTAAATTTGAAGCCCGTAGCATCACACCGCAATGGCTGCAGGCTTGAAATTAGTCTGTGTTTCATAAGCTATTAAATTGAACCATGCTGCGAGTTACGAGCCGTAGACGCAAGCCCATAAACCCTTTCCGCGCACACAAGCTGTAAAGGTGCTGGCTGAGCCGCGATCGCCCGTCACTATCCAATTGCGGTATAACGTAGTGCGACACAGGCCTCTCAGCCAATAGGAAGCGGGCTAGCCAAAGATGATTGACAGAAGGAGATTATACATTTGCGTTCCACACGCCCATGCATTGACTGTGTTGTATTTTCTTTCAAAGTAGCACGCAGGTCCCGGAGTTGGTTGTTTCGGAGAGTGAGAGCAGGAGTTATTTCAGAGAAGTAATTTGCTGTTTTGTTCTTTTATATTCTACTATTACACATATTTACAGATTACACATATTTGCAATACACATAATTTAAAGAACATGTGTGACACATAGAGCTAGGTAACTCTATACCTTCTGAGACAGGTGCCCTCCGCTGCAGCTTCAGGTGGTGGTGGCCCAGCAGGACCCAGCCTCCGTGTCATGTGAATATCACATACACCAACATGCTATAACATGTTCATCACACACACTACATATGCACATGATGACCAACAAGGACACAGACATGTCAGCTCCATGGAATTAACAAGGGATAGATGGATGCGTTATTAAATCCATGAAGCTGACCAACCATTGTCATTCCTGGGCACAACAACAGTAATCAAGCAATAGAGAGTCCATTTATTGGTGTGCCCACTGCAGCCTATGCGGTTACAGAACACAGCCGGAATCAAGATGAACCAAACAATATATCACATCTAGCAAATGATAACTAATCTGAGTTGCAATTAGGAGTATCATCCAGGTTCAAGCCTAGATGTCAGATAGTTAGGAATGCACACAAAACAATATATAATTCATCATACTAATGATATATACCGGCATAAGTAGAGGTGCTCATTTGAGAATGAAAAATACCTCAGTGGGTTTTTTCAAAAGGTCTGGTTACCTACTCGTAGAGTAGCCTCTTTTACAGTAGCTCACTTGTGCTCTTCACAGAGAGAGAGATATCCAGTAGTATATCAGACTGGTCTCACTCAGAAGGGTTATCCAGTCCCGAGAAACCAGGCAATTCTCCCTGAACAGGAGACACTGCAAACCTCAGATGTACGTTTCGGCCTCTGTGAGCCTCGTCAGTGAGGTGCAGCTATACTCCCTAAGGCACAGCGAGCAAGGAGTCCACGTCTGATTCCCCCTATCACCCATAAGGTGAGGAAAATGTATCCATAAAGAGTAGTGGTGCACATCTGAGAATGAAAAATACCTCAGTAGGTTTTTTCTATAGGTCTGGTTACCTACTCAGAGAATAGCCTCTTTTTTTCCTGTAGTATATCAGTCTGGTCTCACTGAGAAGAGTGATCCAGTCGCGACATATACCTCTCTTTTCTCTCTTTCAGCATCAAGGAGGTCTGGGTCCAGTGGCGAGCCAGAGCCAGAGGCATCGGCTCTATCGGAATAGGAAGTGGAGGAACAAGGCCCAGCAGTAACCAGTGCAGGGGGAGGAGGAAAAACGAGGACCTGAGGGCCCTGGCTTGAAGGAGGAGGATGTCATATGGCTAGTGGGGTCACCATCAGGACCACCGGCAACACAGACAGGATTTAACCCCATAATCCCTCTCCTCCAAAGACTGAGCATATCGCCAGGGCCACCACCACTGGGCCCACCCACACCACTGCCAGTTTTGCCCCAGGCTCCAGTCGGGCCCCAGACCCTCCCTGCTCAGACACCGCCACCTCCTCACCTGACCACGCCTCACTGGCCTCCATCCCCCACATCAGGCCAGGCTGTGTAGGCGGTGATGCTGGCCCTCATGCGACAGCAGGTGATGTTGCTTCAGGGGATCTAGGCCAACATCTCTGCATATCAGGAGGAGGTAATGTGCAGCCTGGCAAGGCGCAATAGGCAGAAGAGGAGGCATCATCTGATGACTGAATCCTACCTGGCTGCTCAGGATTGGGGTGGACCAGAGCGCATTACAAGGAGTCCCCGCCGAGGCCATGTAACACGCTCTAATCCCCAGCCCCGCTTCCTCCACCACAGAGGCATCTCCGGCCACTCACAGCCCGACCCCTCCTCTCCTCCCCCCATGCCTCCACCACCTCAATTGCTGGTGCTGCTGCCTCCCTGGGGGTTGCCTCCCCTTGCCCCCCCCCCCCCCTACACCAGCAGGGGGACTGCGACCGGCCACTGGGGATTGGGGCCCTGTGCTTAGGCGGAGGACATAGGGACTGTGCATATGGGTGTGCCTTCTCAACAGCACTCCTTAGTGACCATCTATTGGTCGCAATGTTAACCTAGTCTAGCCTGGCTACTGAGTCCTGGATCTTGGCCTATGTGATGGTGATATTTTGTATACAGATGGCTACCTCCCATCACATGGTCCATGATCCTCTTCTCTGTGGACATGTAGGATTCTGTTGAACATGTCACCAATTGATGGTCACTGAAGAATGCTGTTGAGAAGAGATGCTGCAGTCCCTATTATTTTTAAGGCCTTATTTTGTAGGTTTTGTTTTTTTTTCTTTTTTTTGTTTTAGGTACAATTCATGTCCATGAAGGCATCTCCTGCATCTGCAAGCATTGTGAAGGAATTGTATGAGGTGTAAGGTTTTCCCAGTGCCTCTTAGGTAGACATTCCTTCAATGTCAGCCCCTCTTAACATGTAGCTACCACAATCTTAAAGCTATCATATAGCTAGATATCTAAGACATGATTGTTGTTATCTGAAATGTAGACTAATACCGCTATAGAGGTGGACTTGCAAAGTCTCACAATGACAGCCAGCATTAATATATACACTAGTGAAGCGTGTGATCCTGACCTCAATATCAGTCTGAGAACAGATCCTTGGGTCTAATGTAAGTAACAGTGAATCTGGCTGCTGACCTCTGTGTCCTCTCCGTATTAATGGGTATTTTCACATATTGCTGATTATCCAGAAACATAGCTAATAGTTATTAATGCTTGCAGATGGGAATCAGGTGAGTTGGTATATTGGTACAGTGTTTTGCACTGTACTGTACATGCATGTTGATTAGTTTTTTTTATCCTTCTCCACCTTTTTTAGTTGACCACTTTTTTCAGATTTTTGTTTTTTTCACAGCACTGGATGTGTGAATCTAAATTGGATTACATAGTCCAGAGGTTGAATCATCTGTTTCAATGAGCAGATCCAGATAAGTTGTAAGTGCTATGCACATTAATGGTTTCTTCAATTAAATTTGATTTCTGACGATCCTTTTTTTCATCACATTCCGTTTGCAGTGGTGAAAGTAACCACATGTGACTATCTAGACTACTAGACTATCACATTACCCCCTGTAGGTATCCCCTTTTCCCAACAAGGCTCTTGCTCTCCCAGGATCCGCCCACTCCACACCCACGATATTAATGCACAGTCTTGATAATTTCTGATTGTGGTTTTGTGTATGAAATAAAACTTTGTTATACCGTTCTAACCATGTCAGTGTGTTTTCAATGGTTGGGGTTAAGGGACATCCACAAACATCACATATGTGTCACATTCCTATATATGTAAACTAATGAGCCCTAGTTACTATGCAATAGATCAATACATATAACAATAATAAAAGTCATAATAGCATTAGATATCATATAATATATATTATGTATAATAATAATAAAGGGCTAATACACATTCAAAGCCCAATTAGTGATATTGTATCAACATTCACATTTAATGTCCACTGGTGTGTTTATATGGTCTTTTACGGTGTTGAGAATTGTCTGTAAACCTTTGAAAGTCCTATTTGGAGCCTGTAATAATTTTGACTCCATTTACAGGTTACGGTCTTGAACACCAGTGCATCATTGGGAACTTGTAGCAATTTAATAGTGTGATTGGAGCATAACAGTTATGGGCTTGACAGATCAATGGATTTGCAGCAACAGAGTTCCGATTTCGATGTTTTGTAGGGTCTTTCCACCCTTAACCGGCAGGTCTTTTGCAGGTAGCTTTGAGAGGCCAATTTGATAGCCGTAAGTCTTGCGGGCTACAGTTTTAAGCGTTGAGGGAATTTAATAGGGCTGTTCATCTTAACAAAGGTGTTTTGATGATACCATAATTAGTGAATATATTTACTAACATTTGTTATTGACCCAAAGTTTACATTTAATAGACTGTTTTGTTTAAGTATAATTGGTAATGATGGAGGGGGGCTAGAAAAAGAGATATAGATAAAGGGATTTTACTCACATAGAAAAGTGCACTGTAGTCCAATATTTTAAAAGAACATGTTTTATATGTTATTAGTCACTCGCCTGTCATTAAAGATGCCATAATATTGTCTTAAAAAATCTGTCTGTTTGTGCAGCCTCTCTCTGTGTACCCTGTGTCTCTCTCTGTGCACCCTCTCTCTGCGCCCTTTCCCTCTCTCCTTCCCTACTTATATCTCCCCCTCCCTTAATCTCTCGGTCTCCCTCCCTCTCCTTATCTCTCTCTCTCCTTATTTCTCTCCCTCTCCTTCTCACTCTCTCTCTCCTCTTTCCTACCCTCTCCTTCCCTCTTTTTCTCTCCTTCTTTCTCCTTCCCTCGTCTCTCTCTCCCTACTCTCTCGCTCCCTCTTCGGCGCCCATTGTGACATAGCAATGCGCAGTGCGCATGCACAACTCACAATTGGCGAGCGTTACACACAAACTCACAGTAAAACTATATTAGTGATATTAGTTTAAGAAAATTACCAATGAATTAACACATAAACAGATCAAAAAATAATTGGGTTGATCCACCCTTGTCTTACCAGTGAATTGCAGAGAAGTGTAAACAAAACTAGTGGAGAGCCTGTTATGTCTTTTTTTATCGGATTAACATTACATTTAATAGTAATTAAAGCACAATATTGTTGCGTTCCGAGTACCTGTAAGGCTTACGGTCCTCTGTTTTCTGTACCATTTTTGTAATGTTCAAAATATAATATATTAAATGCATGATAGAAATATTGAACCACAGTTGCCCTTTAAATGGAACATATAAAAAGGTTTTCAAGTAAATAGATGTGTTAAGACAAACTTTTAAAATATTTTTAAGGCAGGGTAGAAGGAACTTCTACCATACATCACATCTTCATGTAGTATTTGCTTCAGCAGACTCAGATATGCTTACTCCATTGACCAAATTAATTTTGGTAAAGAACATTTTGAGCAAACCCAGGCAGAGTTGTCAGTTTAGTGGAAAAGAACGTTCTTAGCCAATGTAATACTAAGTATCTCAAGACCATCCCTCATTTGCTTTGTACTATTTTGATGGCCTTCTCACCTTATTTCAGGTGGAAAAATGTTAAAAAAATCCCCACAAGGTCCCCACCGATTGCAATGCTATTCAATTGCTGAAGGGAGTGAGTTACAGGCCCCAAGCCAAAACCGTAAACATGCACTGGTTCGGAGTAGTTCTGGGCAGGAACCTGATCAATTCAGCCAGCCCGTAACCTCCAATTTCCAATAGAAAATGAGACTGTCATTATAACGGCAGTAAAACACAGAGGTTACGTGTCAATCATTAGGCTCTGGGAATGATATGCGATCAGACTCGCAAAACTTGCAAAATAAAGAATTATGAAAATGAATGCCAACACTGTTCTAGTCCATATGGGTGGCCTGATATGTATTAACTCATTGATATCCAAGATTGATTTAACCCTAAAATGACACATAAAAGCAAATCTTATATACTGCCGATTTGCGAGCTTGATACTGTCGTGCAATTCATTCTAATGTCTATCATCGCTTTTCCCGTTACTTATAGTGCAGTATTGATTTTTTATAGGCATTTACAGTGCTATGAATAGGTGTTTCTCTCTAGCACTTATAGTATTTTTTCCTTCATTTGCCATTTACGGGTGTGAAAAAATTTGAGGAATTGTAGCAATTGAATATCGATTTGCGATTTTAGCCTTGCGAAAGTGACAGATCAAAGGCTTCTGGAGGCTGTAAGTTATGAGTTTGATCAGCGCCTTTTTTCCAAGTCTGTAACTTATAAGACGTTTCTAGCCCGCAAAAAGAGGCCAAATAAATAGCAAAATAGCTTGCAAGCTCACTTACGGGCTTTTGGGTCTCAAATTCGCTCAATTGAATATGGCCCCTGATTTTCATATTTGTGCAGTTTACCTATTGCCATTAAGTTGCAAAGAATATACTTTTATTGGCTCTTTACATTTTTAATCCAACATAATTGTCTCATTAGTAGATTTTTACTTATCTACTTATCTGTTAGATATGGGCAGACCATATAACTGACTATAGCTGCAAGCTGTTATTTACTAGCGACTTGCCCGTCAAAAAATGACGGTCAATAAAATTTTAAACCTGGTAATGCTGTTTGCCACACAATGTGACTCTCTGACACTCTCAAACCTTTTTGCTATCTACAAAGAAGTACAGCAATAATAATAATATATTTTTTTATTTTTTTAACATTCAACTTGTATTTCAACAACTGTTTATTAACCTTTTTAATAGTCATGTATGCAGTAATAATATAAGAATGAATACAATTTGTATGAATATGTATTGTGAAGCATTACATAAAGCTTTGTAACATGCAACTTATATTGGAAACAGTGGTGAACAAATTATTTTTAACAATCCTAACATTTTTAATTCTGATCTATGCATGTGTAACATAACAATAGGTCAACTTTGTATGAATGAGTATATTAAACCATTACAGAATGCTTCTTAAAAATACAACTTGTAGTTTAACTACTGGTAAAGCACATAGGTATTGAATCCAGAGGAAGGCGAACCTGTCTATTTAATTATACATTTAAATTTTGAACAAATGCTTATGCTGCTAGTGACATAAACCCTTAATAACATCCAATACAACAATTTTTCAAACCTTGTAAAATACAATATTAACAATGCAAACATTAATGTAAAGTAATGACATTTAGAATTTAATTATTTCAAAATATAGTGATATATAGTGAATATTAAATCCATAGGAAGGGAAAACAAAAAAAAACAGTGAAACTTGGTCAATTGTTTCAAAGTGGGCAAAAAAATGAATTTCTTCCTGACCCTATTAACTGGTGATCGGATTACTCCCTGGATCAATACTCTCTATGTAATTAAACATTTCCATTTTAGAACAAATGATCTTACTCCTACTAACATGAACCCTTAATTACATACAATGAAACAACTTTTCAGTCCTTTGAAAACCGAATTTTAACATTACAAACATGAAGTTAATGTATTAAAATTGAAACAGTAAATGTCAGAAAATGCAAGGTAACTGCTTTGTGGGGCCAATCCTGGCAAAAGTCACTTCCAAGACATTCCATTTTTTTTGTTTTTTATATAAAAGTGGTTCCCTTAAAAAGAGCTCAGCAGACTTTTAATTCTGTCTTTGGGATATAACCCCTGTTTATTGTTGTTGTTGTTTTTTCAATAGTTTTTTTGTATTCTTTTAGTTGTTAAAAATGGCACATAGAGTTTCCTAATTGAAATAGTGGTCCTCTAAAAAGAGACCGCCAGACATCAAAGTTCATCCGCGGGGTATAACCACTGTTCTCTATGTTTTTTGCCATTTTATAGAGTTTCCATAGCAGAACTCTTTGTGAATTTGTCGTAGATATAAGAGCACTGTTGCATTTTTTATTGGGTTATTTGTAGATACGTTTTTTTGTTTTTATTTAATTTACAGTACTTCATAGTAAACAATGTTTTTTGTAAAAATTTGGCCATCATTTAAAAAAATCACCCTGTCTTTGGTTGTTTTCAATATAAACTTTAATTTCCTCTGGATTCCTGCATCTTGAAAATGCAGCATACAGTTGGCCATGGGCAGATACTGGTTCTTCTAAAAAGATTCCAATGGATTTAAAAGTTTGTCCTTGTGATTTATTAATGGTCATAGCAAATGCCATGATGATGGGAAATTGTCTTCTCTGAAGTACAAAAGGCAAGCTACTTTCACTTGGTGCTAAATTTATTCTTGGTATAAAAACTCTTTCACCTTTATGGGTAACATTGAGAATCTCTGCATTTATGAAATGGTCTTTTAATTCTTGAACAATTAATCTGGTCCCATTACATAGTCCTTTTTTAGGGTTCATATTTAACAGTAACATGACAATTGCACCATTTTATAGCTGTAAAATATGTGGTGGCATTCCAGATGGAGTTAATGAATTAATGAGTTATGAGTTTCTTTGTAATTAACAAGTACCCAATCAGCACTGTGATAATTTTTTTTGTGGGGCATCTATTAAATTTAATATTTTATTATTCAGAAGCAATGCATCTTTATTTTTAGATGTTAATATTACTTTGGTTGCAAGCTCTGCATAATCGTTGTTAGTTATTGTATTTTGGAATATAGCCAATAAAATGTCCTGTTTGCAAATCGTTTGCAATGGGATCTCCACGGTATCATCTGGTAAATTATGAATTTGTTCTGTTTTTTCTTCTCCAATTTTGATGAGCCACTCATTGGATTCATTTTATCCTTCTGATCTCATATTTTGTTCTAATTTGAAGTGAATAAAGAGTTTTCATAGTGTACTTGACTTGATACATGTTTCTACAATGTCTGTGCGATTTCCATGGACAACAACAGGTAATGTTTGCCTAGAATCTCCACCTAACAACATCACCTTTCTACCAAAAAGCAAATCATTATCCATGACTTCACACAACAAACGGTCAATACATTGTAGTGCATGGCATGACATCATTGTAGCTTCATCGATTATAATTAATTTACTTTTCTTAATTTTTTTGGCTTGTAAAGATGTCATTTGATTATCCGACACTGATGTTTCCATAGTTTAAATCCACTATGCACAGTTCTTCCACCTTCTAACAAAAGTGTGGCAATTCCAGTTGTTGCAAATGGCAGTGCTCTTTGACCTTGTGCGCGAACAAAACTCATCAATAAATTATATAGATACGTTTTTCCTGATCCACCAGGTCCATCTAGATAGAAATAACGCTCTTTGAGCAAGTCATCCTCTAGTGCAGTTTTTATGGTTTTAAATGCTTACAATTGTAATGTACTTAAAGTTGCAAGTTTTACTTGTGTTATTCGGTTTTGAAGCTGAGTATCATAGTCTTCAAAGTTTATTTCATCTATGAGTCCTGCACAATTTAATCCATGAGAGAGAAAGACCTCTTGAATTTCAATTAATGCTTTTAATTCTGCAATAGACTCATTGTATCTTTGCAAAAAGTCTTCAGACATATTTGTTTTAAGTTTGTCCCACAAAGCTAATGCATTTGGAGCATTTGAGAAGATGCAAATGAATGCAAATTGTTCTCTCATCTGCCGTGGCATTTGACACAGTGCTGCTTTTTCTAGACATCTTTCCCATTCTGTATCATCAGCCAGGAAGTTTCTGTGTCTTGCAGCTAATTGAAATGTGTCTTATACATGTGTCATTAACAGTTCTCAACTATTCAAAACTTTGTGCACCAGGAACATTCAAAAGGAGTAAAAGTAAGCAGAAATGTTCAAGGTCTCTTAGACTTACAGTGTAAATTCTAGTTATAATTTTATTTCCACTGGTATTTCTTTTCCGCCATTATCCATTAATAAAAACATAATGATATGGAATGTCAATGTATAACAATTCCCTTGCCTCCAAGTCAGTAGAATTTAATTAAAACCATGCAGTGTAGTTTGTCGATGCTCACTTTGTGCCAAAGCATTTCTTTCATTTCCAACATTGAAATAAACTAAGTGTCTTTGGGACAAATGTACAGCTAATCGATATACTGTATGTGATCGATTATGCATTTCAAATTTGAGAAGTCGCCACATTGCTTCTGGCACACTTACATAGCAAGCATCTACATGAGATGCAAGTTCATCATGTAATAACTCAGGGCCTCATTAAATTCCAGCCTCGTAAATAAGAGGCTTCTACTTAAGCCCTACGTACTGCAAAGTTTCTCTAACTTACAATGCTATTAAATTAGCCCTGCTGCGAGCAACGTATGAGCTACGCAGCAGGCCCGTACGTATCTACACTGCGTAAATGTACATGAGGAGTGACAGCCTGCGAGATGATATCGCAGGCTCCCACTCCTCATCAAGTGCTGCGGGGGTCCTAAAAGGGACCTCCGCGGCAGTCCCCCACATAAGCCCTGCCGTGGGGGGTACTCCAAACCCCCCCCTAGGCACCTAAAATGAACCCCCCCTCAATGCGGGGGTCCCTGTCGGGACCCCCGAAGTGTCCTCACATGAACACCTTGCTGCAGGGGTCCATAGGAACCCCCGCAGCCCCCACACATTAACCCCTTGCAGCGGGGGTCCCCGATCGGCACCGATCAGGCCCCCGCTGCATTTAAAACTTTTAAATTCCCCGCCGCGGCTCCTTAAAGGGACCGCGGCACACTATTACCCAATCCCGGCCGCGGCACTTAAAATTAACCCCCCTCTATGCTGGGGGTCCCCATCGGGACCCCCGAAGTTTCCCCACATAAACCCATTGCAGGGGGGGTCCCCGATCTGCATAGATCAGGCCCTCCGCTGCATTTAAAACTTTTAAATTCCCCGCCGCGGCTCCTTAAAGGGACCGCGGCACACTATTACCCAATCCCGGCCGCGGCACTTAAAATTAACCCCCCTCTATGCTGGGGGTCCCCATCGGGACCCCCGAAGTGTCCCCATATAAACCCCCTGCTGCGGGGGGCCCCGATCGGCACCGATCGTGACCCTGCTGCAATTCAATTTTAAATTTCCCGCCTCGCGGGTCCTCAAAGGACCGTAAAGGTCCTGAAAGGACTCGCACTAAAAATATTAACCCCAGGCAACTATAATTACCCCATTAACTCATGATGGTCAATCCAGACCACCATAAGGCTCTAATTAACCCATTAACTCATGGTGGTCAATCCAGACCACCATAAGGCCTAAATTAACCCATTAACTCATGGTGGTCAATACAGACCACCATAAGGCTCTAATTAACCCATTAACTCATGGTGGTCAATCCAGACCACCATAAGGCCTAAATTAACCCATTAACTCATGGTGGTCAATACAGACCACCATAAGGCTCTAATTAACCCATTAACTCATGGTGGTCAATCCAGACCACCATAAGGCTCTAATTAACCCATTAACTCATGGTGGTCAATACAGACCACCATAAGGCTCTAATTAACCCATTAACTCATGGTGGTCAATACAGACCACCATAAGGCTCTAATTAACCCCATCAGTCCCATAAGGGTATATTATTACCATTATGGGCCTGTTACAACCCAACATTAACCACATAAGTGCCATGATGGTCCTCAAGGACCATCATGACACTAACTACAATCACTACACTATAACCCCCAATAAACCATTTAATCTAAACTAACCCCCCTCTACACTAATCTATTAACACTTACACTACCTACCTACACTACCTACCCCCTAATAAACCTTCCCACCACTCTAATTACAAAAAATAAAAAACCTACAGCACAGAAAACAAAAAACAATTACAACCCCACCCCCCACTACAGAAAACAAAAAAATACCTTACAACCCCACCCCCCACTACAGAAAATAAAAAAATTACACACCTGAAAAGGAAAGACAGATAAACACAATACAATACATACATATAATACATTACATACATTACATACAATACATGACATTACATATAATATATTACATATAATATATTACATATAATACATTACATACATTACATACAATACATGACATTACATATAATATATTAAATATAATATATTACATATAATATATTACATATAATACATTACATACATTACATACAATACATGACATTACATACATTACATATAATATATTAAATATAATATATTACATATAATATATTACATATAATACATTACATACATTACATACAATACATGACATTACATACATTACATATAATATATTAAATATAATATATTACATATAATATATTACATATAATATATTACATATAGTCCTAATCAAATACCCCCTATCTATCTAACATACAATCTATTTAATTTAAAATAAATCCTAACTATATCAAATACATCCCCCTATCTATCTAATATACAAAAAATCCTAACTACATACACAGACCATTATTCTAAAGTAAAATAAAATAATTACAGTCCTAACTACATACACAGACCCTAATTCTAAGCTAAAATCAATAAATTAAGACCACTTACCTTTAAGATGTTGCTTCAGATCACTAACCTATGGGTCAAACAAAAAATAAAAATTAGTACAAAACATTAACATCAAATAAATAAACATTCTATACATTCTAAATATTCAACTCACCTTTACAGCATGTCCAGTCACTGTTTAGCTCTTCCGGCGCGGCCCTGTTAAAAAAAAAAAACACAATACATGAATACATTAATACAATATATAAACAATAAATAAAATACACAAATAAACATCTAAATATACATTGAACTTACCTCCCCGCGATGTCCCCGGCCTTCTCTCCTTCAGCCCCGGCTGGGCCGCGGAACCATCCGCGCTCTAAAAAAAAAAAAAAAAAAAACTAACGGAGGTCTGCACTGGCAGACCTCCCCGACGCTACTGAACCTCCCGGAGTCGTTTCCGGGAGGAAATTGGCATTGTCGGCTTGTGATTGGCTGAAAAAGCTGTCAGCCAATCAAAAGTCGTCAATGTAGGAGCCAATCAGGATGCGCAGATGTCTTCTACCAATCACTCCGTGGGGGTGTATCCCATAGTGATTGGCTGAAGGCATCTGAGCGTTGTGATTGGTTCCCAGAAAGATAGACAAGTGTTTAAGCCAATCAGGGTGGGATATTGGGGTGTATCCCATCCTGATTGGCTCACACATTGACGACTTTTGATTGGCTGAAATTGATAGACAGCTTTTTCAGCCAATCACAAGCCGCCAATGCCAATTTCCTCCCGGAAACGACTCCGGGAGGTTCAGTAGCGTCGGGGAGGTCTGCCAGTGCAGACCTCCGTTAGTTTTTTTTCTTTTTTTTTTTTAGAGCGCGAATGGTTCCGCGGCCCAGCCGGGGCTGAAGGAGAGAAGGCCGGGGACATCGCGGGTAGGTAAGTGAAATGTATATTTAGATGTTTATTTGTGTATTTTATTTATTGTTTATATATTGTATTCATGTATTCATGTATTGTGTTTTTTTTTTAACAGGGCCGCGCCGGAAGAGCTAAACAGTGACTGGACATGCTGTAAAGGTGAGTTGAATATTTAGAATGTATAGAATGTTTATTTATTTGATGTTAATGTTTTGTACTAATTTTTATTTTTTGTTTGACCCATAGGTTAGTGATCTGAAGCAACATCTTAAAGGTAAGTGGTCTTAATTTATTGATTTTAGCTTAGAATTAGGGTCTGTGTATGTAGTTAGGACTGTAATTATTTTATTTTACTTTAGAATAATGGTCTGTGTATGTAGTTAGGAATTTTTGTATATTAGATAGATAGGGGGATGTATTTGATATAGTTAGGATTTATTTTAAATTAAATAGATTGTATGTTAGATAGATAGGGGGTATTTGATTAGGACTATATGTAATATATTATATGTAATATATTATATGTAATATATTATATTTAATATATTATATGTAATGTATGTAATGTCATGTATTGTATGTAATGTATGTAATGTATTATATGTAATATATTATATGTAATATATTATATTTAATATATTATATGTAATGTATGTAATGTCATGTATTGTATGTAATGTATGTAATGTATTATATGTAATATATTATATGTAATATATTATATTTAATATATTATATGTAATGTCATGTATTGTATGTAATGTATGTAATGTATTATATGTATGTATTGTATTGTGTTTATCTGTCTTTCCTTTTCAGGTGTGTAATTTTTTTATTTTCTGTAGTGGGGGGTGGGGTTGTAATGTATTTTTTTGTTTTCTGTAGTGGGGGGTGGGGTTGTAATTGTTTTTTGTTTTCTGTACTGTAGGTTTTTTTGTTTTTTGTACTGTAGGTTTTTTGTTTTCTGTGCTGTAGGTTTTTTATTTTTTGTAATTAGAGTGGTGGGAAGGTTTATTAGGGGGTAGGTAGTGTAGGTAGGTAGTGTAAGTGTTAATAGATTAGTGTAGAGGGGGGTTAGTTTAGATTAAATGGTTTATTGGGGGTTATAGTGTAGTGTTTGTAGTTAGTGTCATAATGGTCCTTGAGGACCATCATGGCACTTATGTGGTTAATGTTGGGTTGTAACAGGCCCATAATGGTAATAATATACCCTTATGGGACTGATGGGGTTAAATAGAGCCTTATGGTGGTCTGGATTGACCATCATGAGTTAATGGGTTAATTTAGGCCTTATGGTGGTCTGTATAGACCACCATGAGTTAATGGGTTAATTAGAGCCTTATGGTGGTCTGGATTGACCACCATGAGTTAATGGGTTAAATAGAGCCTTATGGTGGTCTGGATTGACCATCATGAGTTAATGGGTTAATTTAGGCCTTATGGTGGTCTGTATAGACCACCATGAGTTAATGGGTTAATTAGAGCCTTATGGTGGTCTGGATTGACCACCATGAGTTAATGGGTTAAATAGAGCCTTATGGTGGTCTGGATTGACCACCATGAGTTAATGGGTTAAATAGAGCCTTATGGTGGTCTGGATTGACCACCATGAGTTAATGGGTTAAATAGAGCCTTATGGTGGTCTGGATTGACCACCATGAGTTAATGGGTTAAATAGAGCCTTATGGTGGTCTGGATTGACCACCATGAGTTAATGGGTTAAATAGAGCCTTATGGTGGTCTGGATTGACCATCATGAGTTAATGGGTTAAATAGAGCCTTATGGTGGTCTGGATTGACCACCATGAGTTAATGGGTTAATTAGAGCCTTATGGTGGTCTGGATTGACCACCATGAGTTAATGGGTTAAATAGAGCCTTATGGTGGTCTGGATTGACCACCATGAGTTAATGGGTTAATTAGAGCCTTATGGTGGTCTGGATTGACCACCATGAGTTAATGGGGTAATTATAGTTGCCTGGAGTTAATATTTTTAGTGCGAGTCCTTTCAGGACCTTTACGGTCCTTTGAGGACCCGCGAGGCGGGAAATTTAAAATTGACTTGCAGCAGGGTCACGATCGGTGCCGATCGGGGCCCCCCGCTGCAGGGGGTTTATGTGGGGACACTTCGGGGGTCCCGATGGGGACCCCCAGCAGAGAGGGGGGTTAATTTTAAGTGCCGCGGCCGGGAGTGGGTAATAGTGTGCCGCGGTCCCTTTAAGGAGCCGCGGCGGGGAATTTAAAAGTTTGAAATGCAGCGGGGGGCCTGATCTATGCAGATCGGGGACCCCCGCTGCAAGGGGTTAATGTGGGGGTGCTGCAGGGGTCCCGATAGAGATCCCTGCAGCATGGGGATGTGTATAGGGTGCAGGGGGGAGCCTCACACTGCTGTCTCGGGCTGTTCCGAGGCAGCACGTAGAGGCTTTCGGATCCCTTGCGTGGACTTTTTGTCCACGTAGGGATTCTTACGATATGCGAGACTCGTGCATAGATTTAAGGCTACGTAGCTCTCTCGGAGCCTATTCTCGGCCATTTTCTCGCAGTCATATCGTAAAGCAGGCTGCGAGAGATTCGGTTCTCGCAAACAGCAGGAAAACTGCCTTTTGCGAGCACCGAGAGAACTACGAGGGAGAATTTAATAGGGCCCTCAGTTTTTTCTGGAATTTTTGCACTTTTGACCACTACAGTAGCTGCATCATAGCCTTTGTAAATATATTTGTAGACAATGGATTTTATAGAAGTGCAAGCTTTCACATTAATGTGTGCATTATACTTCATGAGCAAATGTGGATTGTATGGCACCACATATCTGTTATCAACTTTTTTTTCACAAATTATGGCATTTTTGCCTACTCTTCTTCTATATAATGGATACGTTTAGCATACGTTTTGTCTCTATAATCTTTTGGAAATTCTTTAGTGCATTTTTATTTTCCATACATGGTGATTGTGCATTAATATCGCCACATGGTCCATGAATCATGCGATGAGTTACAATCTTGTATAGTCTACCATGTATTTCTGGATCTGGTACTTCAGCAATAATCACTGAATCCACTTTATCACCAGTATCCATTTTATTTTTATCTTGAAGGATTATAAGCATACGTGCATGTGTAAGGCCTCTTTTTTGAAACTCTATGGTATAAACATAAGCCAGACATTTGCCAAATAACTGAGTTATGGTTATGTCACGTATTAATTCAGTTAATTTTATTTTGAAGACTCATACCACTAAATCTGGTCTATCAAAAGCAGTTTGTCCAATTAGAAGATTCTGTACAATCTCTGGCCCCATGTAAATGTAATAAATAAATCTGGTTTTCCAAATTTAGTTACAATAGCCATAGCATCATTGTATCTTTCTCGCATATTGCGTGGAGATCCTTGGAAAGAAGAAGGTAAAATTATGGCTTTGCCAGCTGCTCTCGGTTTGTAGCTACCTCAGCGACATAATCCATCAGTCCACAATACTGTTCTATACGTAGTTTATCTTGTTCATATTTTATGAGATTTAAATTATTTGCCACAACTTACAAATATGAATCAATGATCCATTGTTGTGTCAGTTTTCGACCACTTAAAATGGGATTAAATCCATCTCGAATGGCCGTTTGAGCCACTTTAAATTCAAGCATGGAAATATTATTTCTGGCACGTACTTTCGAATTTGGGTAACTGTCAAGAGTTAATTTGGGTTGCCATCCGGCTTCCCCATTGGGGAAAAATGGGATATGTCATTGGATCTATATTAGTACCTAAAATACTTATGTTGATGTAAGGTTGCTCCTCATTTCTGGGATATATTCTAATATCCCTTTGAAATGGTGGCTCTCGCTCGTCATTTTGAAAGACCATTGCTACCAATTTTATGTTGGTAAGTTGTAACAGTGTTTATCAGTATGGCAATCTCTTTTAAGAACCATATTGACTTTTGGGATTGGTAATTGATGTAGTTCTGCATATATTATTTGTTCTTGTTCTATTTCTAACAATTTTTTATAAGCTTGAGGTTTTGGGCCATAATTTTATCAAGCTCTATTAAAACAATGGCTAAGCATTTTTTTATTTACTGGAAGCTGCATACGTTGTTTAACAGCTTCAATTGTATCTACAACATATAGTTGAGCAAATTTTCTTTGCTCCTCTTCTTCTGGATGTAAATGAGAAGTACGATGGTAATTTTGTCCTTGCACTATGAAACAGTAAGGGCCATTTCCTGGCACATTAGCAGGTAATGTTGCACCCATAGATGCAAAGGATATGGCACTATTATACAATCTTATGTTTGTTTTGAAATTTTGGTAATTAGGGAAATTAGGCTCAGTCATAATGCTTTTTAAATATGTGGGGAAGTGTTGTCTTTGTGGAAGTCTTACCTTGCCTTTTGACAGCAACTAACCTACTGGCCATCTCTGGGTCTTTCCTGTTTGAAATGATAAGCCCCACAAAACTGACAGACAATATTCATAATACCACAATTATGAACCTCTACTGTTAAAGATTTAAGTAAAGGACAATTCTGAGAGCGTATTTCAATATGACTATCTAAATCATCATTAGAATTGTTCAGCAACATTTTCTAAATGCTTTTGTTTTTTAGTTGCCTTCTTGGGCTTGGATGTTAATTTATCAGCTGCTAGTGTTTTGCTTGCGAGTCTCCCGTTTTTTTTTGTTGTCAAATTTCCCTCTGCTCAGGCGTCTGTTGATCTGGCCATGTTTTTGATGTTGTCTAGTTTGACGTCTTTTCTTTTCCTCTTTATTTTCAGTATCTGCCATATTAATCTGTAAATAAAAGTAATACATTAGTACTTTTGCTCCTTTGTTTTTTCTTTTGTTTAAATTAACTTTTTTTTATTTTGTTTTGGTTATTTTTTGTCCTATCCTATTTGGGGGCACCAGTGTTTGTATTATGGGGTTAGCTTTATGAGGTTGGACTTAGCAGATTAGTTAGGGGGCATTCTATTTTGTTAAAGGCGTACAGCAAACATGATAGGGCTTTCTAGAGGGTTGCGCACCTAAAATAGTGCGCGTCGGATCACTTCCGATTCCGGACGTCTACTTCCGGTTTTGGATTCCATGCTGTCGTACCTCCGTCTGTGTAGGATCTTGGTTCAGCTGCTGTTTTGAGCTGTGCCTACAATCCACAGAGGTCATTCTGGAGTGGGTAAGTGGGCAGGTGGTGGGCATAGTCCCAGAATAGATATCATAGACCTAGTTTGTATAGGTAGTTAGGGAGGTAACTAGCTGGCCTCCATATGTCAAATCTGCTATTGTATTTACAGAGAGGGCCACAGAGGTACAACTGTAGTCTCCCCTACCTGCCTATACACTCCCCACTACAGAATGAAGGTGGCACTTGCTGAGCATTAATGATTGTATAGTAATCTACATGTATGCAACCCATATATTAAATGCACATCTCTAATTGTATGAATATTTAACTAACTATATAGACTGGTACTGACCAGCCCCTTGTTGGTTTAATCTGTATTGATTTGCTTTTGATGATATTTACTATATCAATGGGTTCATTCTTTTGATATACAGTTAGAGTGGTTTAATAATTATTGGAATATATTGGTTCTGCATAAATTTAACTTAGTTCTGTAGATGGCCGGACTACCGGGATTTTAAGATATTTTATTGTCTTGTGTATATTGTGTACATTAATAAAATTATATTTTAAAATAAGGTATTTGATTTAGATTTTTCCATTATATATGTAGGATCATTTTATGAGGGTAAACAATATCATTGGAATTAAAGGTGTACTTTTCTCTTTCTTTTTGCTACTATTATCAATTTTTACACTGCCAATGATATTTTCTCAGTAGCGATATAATTTACTAGATATGTGAACATATCCAATTATTATAATTATTTCTACGAGATACCCTGGATAACTACTCTTTATCTTGTCTTTTTTCAAACAAGCATTAGCAACAACCCGCAATGCTCACAACTATATATGTGATAGAGCAAGTATTTGTGATGCAAGTAATGTCACATGCACAATGATAACAGTTTCAGTTATGACTATGTAGCTAAAACATTGGTTTTACAAGAACTGTCGGTATGCTCATGAGCATAAATTCATGCTGCCTTGGACATACTGATACAGAGCCATAGTCTATAAATAAGTTGTATTAATACAATCGCCTGATGATGCAGTGCGTTAGCAGGATGAACATATTAAAAGTACACTAGAAAAAGGAAATAGAGAGGAAGGACTCCGTCCACACTTCCTTCCAACTATTGTTCAAAAAAAAAAGTCAAATGGTGTTATTGTGAGGGGCTGTATAGAAAAAAAAACTGATATGGCATACATTAAATGCAAAGAGTGTATGCATTAGTTGTGTAAACAATGAATAAAATATAATAATTTATTACACAACTAATAGAAGTTTCACAAACAGTTTTTTTATTGATAACCCTCTAACATATAACACAGCTTTTTTTATTTTACTTTTTTTTTAAAAGAAAATCAATTATAAAAAACATAACTGCTAAAATAAAATTATTATAGTAAAGACAAAAATATATGTTTTTGCATACCAAAAAAGCCATTTAAATGAATATGATTTCTTTTTCTGCTGAACTTCAGTGTCATGTATATTCAAGTTCACCTCCCGCACGTAGCAGCAGATCAGCAGAAAGACAAATGGCGGCTTCCACTGTGGCATAACACTAAGGGCGTAGGAACTGAAAAAAATATTTGGGGGGGGGGGGGGGGGGGGGTTGGGCTCATAGGAAACCAAGTTGTATGGCACACCAAATTAAAAAGAAGTCATTTTTCTTCTCTAACAATGTATTCCTTATGTTTTGTCATATTTATTTATTATTGATTGGTGTGCTTTGATTAGTGTTTCAGTTTTAGAGAAATAATCTATTGTAGTTCTACTCTGATAATTTAGTTGATGATAGTTTTTCCCATAACTAACACTACAGTTTGGAAAAATTTCAATATTATTTTAACGTCTTTCATTTTCAGTGGCAATTAAATATAAACATTCATTATAACGTTTTCTACTTATCAGGTGAAAGAGAAAATAAATGAAAGTAATCAGATAAGAAAGAACCTTGTTTTTTGAAAGTGTAACACTTCAATATACAGTAGAATCCCGGTTATCCGGCACATAACTAACCGGGACTCTCAAGCAGCCGGCACCTGCATCAATTCCCCATTTTAAAGAAACTCCTGCTAAACCGGCATAACCGGCACTATCCAGAGTTCGAGACTGGAAGAAAAAAAATACTAACTTTTTTTTTTACTGTTTTTTTTTCTGGGCCTAATTGTCCCAGTTTAGGTGCTAACACATTTTAAAGGCATTTTGAGCGGTTTGGGGGGGTTTAAGGGTCGATAAGACCCTTTTTTTCTTGGACTCCCGATTAGCCCGGAAACTACACTTATCTGGCAATAGGGAGTCGCCATAAGTGCCGGATAACGGGGGTTTTACTGTACTGTAATATTCTATAACAGGATATTGTTAAACCATAATGTATAGCTTCTAATGCCATTTTTTCCAACTTTAGATTCCATGCAACTCTGGGGGACCATATCATATGACTAGGAATGATTTACCCACCTGGGGATTCTCTCTCTGTGCCCTCACAACAGGTAAATCACCTGGGATAAAACTTCCTAGCAGAGAGGGTGAATCTTCATAGATTTACGCTTAAAATAAAATAACTATGCTTGAAATAACTATTCTCATCTCAAATATTTCAATAACAACAATCTGCAGTTATATTTATATGTGTAGTTTTCATTTCTGCAATAACTTGGACTTTTGTCGTGTCATTATAAGGATAATCATTACTTAGAGTGTGAGGTTTTAAAAACAGAGATACAATTGCAGTCGAGTCCTCTGTTGCTATGCTGTTCCTGTCTGGAAGATGGAGCATCTGTGTAATGATATAGAAGATTAGCGATACATGAAATATGCATGTTGGGAACCTTCCAATTTAGTTGTATATATTGGGGATGGAAAAATGGAGATAACCTCGTTTGTGTCACCTTATCTCAATATTAGCAGTTAAGTATTTGACATGTTTGGACACTAAGGGACATTGGAGCCATTATTCTTATCTGATATATAACAGGTCATTAGAATACGTCTCATGGTATAGAGGAATGTTTGAGATACAACAGACTCCAGGTCACAGGCTTTATAGTGCAATATACTGGAGTTCACTGAAAATGAGACAGAACATAAGTCAGCAGACTGTGCCTATAAACTGTACTGAGAACAGAGTCTTTTATATATTAAAAATAGCGATTATACATGACTACAGAGTGAGTTGAATTCCTTACATTGTATTTACTGCAATTTTAATGGAGACTAACATGTAGGAAAGAGGTGGGCTGCATCATTAGAGGACACATGCAGATGGATATTAGTACAGAATGTTTTTTGTCTATCTATCTATCTATCTATCTATCTATCCCTCTATCTATCTATCTATCTATCTATCTATCTATCTATCTATCTATCTATCTATCTATCTATCTATCTATCCATCTATCTATCTATCTATCTATCTATCTATCTATCTATCTATCTATCTATCTATATATCTATCTCTCTATCTACAGTATCTATCTATCTACCACTCTATCTATCTATCCCTCTATCTATCTATCTATCTATCTATCTATCTATCTATCTATCTATCTATCTATCTATCTATCTATCTATCTATCTATCTATCCCTCTATCTATCTATCTATCTATCTATCTATCTATCTATCTATCTATCTATCTATCTATCTATCTATCTATATATCTATCTATCTCTCTATCTACAGTATCTATCTATCTACCACTCTATCTATCTAACTCTCTATCTATCTATCTATCTATCTATCTATCTATCTATCTATCTATCTATCTATCTATCTATCGTATCTATCTATCTATCTATCTACCTCTCTATCTAACTCTCTATCTATCTATCTATCTATCTATCTATCGTATAAACAATAAATAGTAGATTTGTGATTCCATTTGAATGTCTAAAAAACAAGTTAAACATATTACAGTTGATACACTACACTCTGGGAAACTGGGCAGGGACATGCAAATGAGACCACAATGCATGCTCACTCTATTCATCCCAAATCACTATAAACATGGCTCCTTTTAAGCATATGCTTGCTGCTATTCACAGCTTTAAGCACAGCTCCAGATTGATTATGCACAAGCCAAGAGACCAAGCCACATACAGAACTATTTTGCGGTTACTGCCACTCATCAGTGTGGGGTGGGTTCCTGGTTTGTGTGAGAGATTTTTGTACAGATCTAAAACGTTTTACTACCCACAATGCTGATTTTCAGCATCACAGGTTTCAAAATATGTATAAAGCAGTATATTTTAGATTTAAATAAAATATTACAACTACGGTAATATTTACCTATTTTTATATAACATACACTGCTATAAATAAAATCAAGTAGCTTATGTTGTATAGTAATGTTTTAATATTGGTGATATTATTTTATTTAAATCTAAAATATACCGCTAATGTGGGGTAGAAACACGAGATGATGATTGGGATAAGCATTCTGTTCAGTTATATTTTCAGGGTAAATGCAGGTTACACACCCCTAATACGCCAATAACACACTCCGTTTACTGTAACTCCCAATGAGCCATGATTAGGCGTTATGAGCTAGGTAGAACATGGCGGAAGGGCCTTTAATAAATTGTATGATGAACTAAGGAGCTCCTCCGTTTGTTAACTTGTACTACTGCGAGCGCGTTAGCACTTGGGATCCATAATTACATTTCCCCCTGATCTCTGCCATTTGAAATGCTTAGTAAATCCCCCCTCTGTTTGGGGTTAAAAATGAAATATGAGATAAGTGTCTTTTAGTTGGAAATGGAGCCTTATGATTAAGTTGGAAAAATGTATGTATATTTAAATTAATTTATGTTTGCCATTTGCTAGGGCTACATGGCAGTTGTTTGTTTACTTGTTAGATGAGATAGGTAATTAGTAGCCTGTGAAAGGAAATATATGGTTTACACGTACCCTAAAGCTCTATTGTGCTACATTTGTGTCATGGAAGTAAAAGTAGTGGAAACTACAGTTCTATTATGAGAAGGAAATGTAAATTTTTATTTTCTCAGCAATATAATTACAAAGCATAAAAGTTAATTATCCCAGCATCCTTCTGTTCTTACAGAACATATTTTTAGGAACAACTTTGTTTAGTGTTTATTTCACTGTAATTGTCATTAAAATAGTTCAACATATTGAAAACATCACATCTGATTTCCATTTTGGGATAAACACTTCAAGATTCACAGAACTGTTTTAGCATTATATCTTATTGTTTTGCTGAATATAATATTGAAATTACAAAGCATTGTTACGTATGGAATCACTGTAGTTCGATATTTACAATATGCTATTTTGAAAAACTACACTTCATAATGTGCAAAAAGTTTCTTTCAAATACGAAAATCAACACAGTGATAAATGTACAGTAGACTCTCAGTTATACGGCACCCACTGGGATTGCCATATGCTGGATAACTGTAGTTTCCGGTTGCTTGAGAGTCACTCTCAAAATAGGCCTAATTAACCCTATACCCCACAGAAAACCATACACAATGGGCCCAGTAACTCGACCACAGACAGCCGCATGTCTGGTCTTTATTTGCGAGGATATTCAATTGCTCCAGGTTGCAAGTTGCAATCCTGAAGCCAGCTCCGTAAACCATGCACTGGTTCGGAGCAGTTGTGGGCGAGATCTGTATCAACCGCCCATTTTGATTCGGCCAATAGAAAATTACGGCAGTAAAACATGGCGGTTACGAGTCAATCAATCAGGCTCATGGATCCGATATGCGATCACACTCGTAAGACTTTAAAAATGAAGAATTAGTAAAATGAATGCCAATACTGTTCTAGTCCATATGGGTGGTCTGATATGTATTAACCCATTGATACCCAAGATCATTTAACCCCAAAATGACACATACAAATAAAACATATTTCCTGCAGTTGTGCGGGCTTGACACTACTGTGCAATTTATTTCTAATGTCTTTCATCGCTCTCCCAGTATTTTACAGTGCAGTATTAATGTTTTATTTGCAGTTACAGTGCAACAAATTGGAGTTTAACCACTTTGCAGGTCCTCTCGAGCACATGCAGGGTTCTCTCCTACATTTGCAGTTTACGAGTTGGAGCAATTGAATATCGATTTCAGCCCTGCGAAAGTGACACATCAAAATCTTCTGGATGGTGTAAGTTACGAGTTGTATGGCTGACATTTTTCCAAGCTTGTAACTCGTAACCCGATCCGAGCCCGCAAAAAGACGCCAATTGAATAGCAAATTTGACTGCAATCTCACTTAAGGGCCTCCGTATCTCAAATTGAATGAGGCTGAAAGTATTTAATTGCTACTGCTAATTAAATACATTAATAAAAGATTTAAAAAAAAAACACACACAGAGACGTTTATTTTAACAAAGCATTTCATTAGACATTACATACATTATACAGACACTTACAGTTAGATAATCCAGATTGGGTTCCGATGGGCTCCTACATGGTCAGGATACACCTAAGCACCCCCAGGCTGCAGATTGCTTGAACGTCCTGTGCTGCAGGGCCACTTCCTGCTGCTTCAAGTGCCAGTTACATGAGAGCCTCCAGATAGAACGGAATGAAGGTAGGTGCCAGTTGCTTGAGAGTTCTGGATGTTTGAGTTCCGGATAACTAAAATTTTACTGTATTACCTATTGTATAGTGTTATGCTGGGGAGTAGGAACCAAGGGGGAAGAGGGAACCAAGGGGGAAGTGAGAACCAGGTATCAAGACTTCTGGCTCGCTAAAAGGAAAGGAGGTGAGGGGGTGGAGCTACTGGAGAACTGTGGGAGAGCGAAGAAAGCCCAAGGATAAGCAACCTACCATTGGCACTAACTATATATATCTTTATATATAAAGATATATATATATCTCAATATACACACACATATATATATACTAGCGACTTGCCCGTCAAAAAATTACGGCAATAGAATTGTAAGGCAGGTAATGTTGTTTGTTTGCGACATTCATTTTGTTGGTGTTCCAAGATCCTTCGGCGCTCATTGCGAGCCTCGTGCTGAGCGCCTTGGTTGTTCGTGTACAAAGAGCAGCGTTGTGTTTTTTTTTTGTATGCCAATGAAATAATTAATTAAATAATAAATGAATATACTTTACCTATTTTGAAGTAATATCTGCAGGAAGCATTCTGTTGAAGAGCTGGCAATCTGTTCTCATGTTGCTGCAGCATTCAATGTGTGTTTTCAGTGCTGTGGAGCTGCTGTGTAAGTGTCAGCAATGTGTGCAGTGTAATAGTCTGCGTGCGCAAAGAAAATCCGTTAGGGTAGCTGTGTACTTCCGGATTGTGTAAGTTAGTGTTGTAAAATGGCGCCTAATGTGTGGTACACGGCTGTGGCTCATTTTGCGTTCTTCTTCTTGGACCTCGTCCGGCTTTTTCGGAAAAGCCGTGTGTGCTTGGTGGTGTTTTGCATGTTTAGGGTCCTGTAGCCTCGTTTTCCTTTTTTTCGCCGGCCATTTTTTCTCTCGCTTAGGGAATTTTCGGGTATCTAAACTCTTGTATTTCGACTTAAATTGAGGTGTAACTTTACTTTCAGAGGTCCTGGGTGCCCCCCCCCCCCCTTGCTGTGGGTAAGCTTTTTATGTGTTTGCTGTGTGTATTTATTGTGTTTTTAATGTTTCCGTGTGTGCGAGTTTCGGGCGCTAAGGTCGTATTTTTGAGAGCTCGTAATGTTTTTTTTGTAAATCCCGCGTCTCGTAATTATGGATGGTAAGTCCGTATATTTTTCGGTCGTTTATCGATGGGCCGCAGGCTCGCTAAACGATCCCGCAGCATTAGCATCATCCCGCATGCTCACAACTATATATGTGATATATATATATAGAGAGAGAGAGGGAGATAACGAGAGATGTCCGCCCACACGATATTTTTAGTTTTTTCAGTATGTTCGCCATTGTTGTTATGCCACAATGGAAGCCACCATTTGTCTCTCTGTTGATCTGCTGCTACATGTGGGAGGAGACCTTGAACTCGCATTAGTTTGCATCTGCTGACACTGAAGCACAGCAAGGAATTGTGTTAATTTACAGGACTTTTTCTGTTGCGCAAGCAGATCATCCAAAGCAACGGCTTCCAACAATTAAGATAATTGCATATAATAGCTAAAAAATTAAATAGTATATATCTGACCTTGTGTAAACAATTTGCACATTGTCAGGTGAAGTTTTTCACTAGAGCATATTTAAAAATGGAAGTACAGTGATTCTGTATTACTATTTTATAATTCCAGAAATCAGGATTATTTTATTTTACAGTAAGAATCAGTTTTGTTGGTGTAATTTTCCTGTTATACTTAGCCACTTATGCTGTATGGTAATGGCTGATTTTAAATATAAAAATACTGCTGTTGTGTGTTGAAACACGTGATGCTGAATATCAACATTGCGGGTTGTTAAAAGAAATATTTGTGTTTAGTAGGTTCAAAGAACTTGGGTTTTCACTGTATGCCTCACATAACATGACCGTAACACCTTCACATGCCCATTAAACACTGTATTCACTATAACTTGCGATGACCCTGAGATGCTGGATTTTGGGATACAGGTCGCTATTGCACTCACATTCTTCCCCTTAGCAGTAATTAATGGTTTGCAGGTTGATCATAAAGGCTGACAGTTTAAAATGCCCAATTTCAACGTTAGTTTACTGTAAGAAAATGTTATTGTTGTTTTTATTTAGTCATTCAGTCATGTCTGACTCTCCATGACCTTATGGACGGCAGCACTCCAGGCACACCTTTTGTCTAGTTGTGCTTACCCATATGGTTTTCTTGACAAGGATACTGAAGTGGGTTGCCAGTTCCTTCTCCAGCGGACAGCGATTTGTCTGACCTCCTTGCTATGAACTGTCCATCTTGGGTTACCATACATGGTTTAGCTAACAGCTTCACTGAGATACACAAGACTCTTCCACACAACAAGGTCGCAATCCAGAAGGATATTATGCCATATTTGTAACCTCCTCTGTCTCGCTTTAATGGTAGAACTTGAGTAAGATTAATAAAAAAATATAAGAAAATATTGCTTTAAAATAGAATAAATAATATCCCTTTATCTTTGTTCTTCTGCTTTCTTGTCTCATCCTTTTCTCTTCAGGTTTTTATTTTAGACTATGAGACTATATTGTAGCTGAAACACCACCACATTTATAACTTAATAGCAAATTGCCCGTCAAAAAATCACGGTCATAAAATTGTAAGGCAGGTAATGCTGTTTGCCACATAATGTAAGTCTTTTGGTCCTCATTGCGAGCCTCTCTCCTCATGTACTTTTGGTCATCTGAGCACCTTTGGCGCTCATTGCGAGCCTCTCCACTTGTGTAATTTTGCTCCTCTGAGCACCCTCAGCGCTCACTGTGAACCCTGGGCTGAGCTCCTTTTTGGCGCTCATTACGAGCCTCTTCCCTGCTCATTTTTTTCTTTTATATATATATATTTGTTAATAATAAATAATTAATTAAATAATACATGAATATACTTTACCTATTTGTAAGTATTATATTCAGCAATCAATATCCTGAAGAGCTAACAATCTGTTTTGATTTTCCTGCAGCATACAATGTACATATGGACTGTTGCTGAGGTGAGGTGTAAGTGTCAGCAATGTGGCAAGTGTGCAGTATAAATAGGCTGCGTGCGCGAGGCCAAACCGTTTGTTTAGTTGTGTAAATCACCATTTTCGATTCGTAATGTTATTAGTTGCAAGTTAGTGTTGTAAAATGGCGGCGATTGGGTATGTGTTACGCGGGTCTGGAGCATTTTCCTTACTTCCTAATAGTGTATTTTGTACCTCGTACGTTCCTGGGTAAAATTCTTATGTGCCTGGGGGTGTTTTGGTGGTTAGGGGTCGTGTAGCCTCGTTTTCGTTTTTTTCGACCGCCATTTTTTTTTGCCGCATAGGCGATTTTCGAGTGCAAATTGTGTTTCAATTGTCGTGCAACCTCACTTCCAGACATAAACAAAAAATAAATACATGAGATGAAGCAAGTAAACACATCAACTAAATAAAAAGAATATTATCAGTATCATACTGAATTTGGGATGCCATTCCCCTTTTTTATACAAATGATTTAAAGTAAACTTTGTATCTATAATAAACTTCCCTTCTCAAATTACTGAAACATGCGGTGTATTTGTTTGTTTGTTTGTTGTTGTTTAATGAGTTATGGCTGAACAAATCATCTCTACATATTACTTTGGGAAGCTTGAATAATTTGCAACTGACTTTTGGACTAAACAGAACTATTTATCTTCTAGATATGGTATATTTCAAAATGATAGGTAATAACACATACTTTATCAGTTATCATGTTATTAAAAAAATATATTTCTTACAATAAACTTACACTGATACTGCTAATCAGTCTTTCTGAACCACCTACCAAGCATATTCTATTATCTTAATCTTATGGGTAATTATTACTATTGACCTTTAGGGGGTCTGACTGTATTGTTTTTGGTGTAAAGTGATATGAAATAAAAAAAATAAAAAATCTGCTTCTTCAAATAATTACTCAGTGTTACTCACGCACTACAATAGACATGTTTATATCTCAGGCACATTAAATAGTTAAAACATGTTTTAGAAAACCTCAATTTGATTATCTTATAAATACACAACGACATCTGGATCTCAACAGATTTATACATTTTTATGAAGGTTCTTCACTTTACAAAATGCAGTAGAAAAAACAAAAAAGCCGCCGGCAGATGATCTCGGAGATAAAAATATTTTGAAAAGGATTATAATTTCGTGACACAGCCATGTGGGTTATACTTCAAGCTGATCATTTAGCTGCTTCTCAGTTGCAAAGTTTGTTTAGGAAGGATGAGACTGAAGCACCACAAATCTTTGATGTGTAACTAGAAAGGAATCCTTGATCTTTGCTTCCCAGGTAGAGTGAGAGGTTTGGAAATGCCTTGGTATAAATTAGTGATGTAATAAGTCTGTAGAATATGTAGATTGTACTAATACTTTAGAATAGACATAGAAAATTTAAGGAACAAGGTGGTCTTAGAGTGACTCTCAACCTATTGTGATCTGGGGGACAGCTGGTAACCTTCCAATATGCCCAAAGACCACCCTTGATATCCACACATTTTTTAACATTGTGATATTACATTTGACACAATAAGTTGTTTTTTAGTTTTGCACTGGTTTGAATAAAGTACATTTTAATTGCAGACAAATCGATCAATAATCTGTCTATAACTATGACTAATGCTAGTTGTAAGTTGAAAGTGTTAGGCTCTCCTTGCCACTCTTTCATCTTGAGGACCAGCAGATAAGGTGCTAGGGACCTCTACCGCGATTAGGACTAGCAGCCTTATTAAATTGCGGTTTGGCCAATTGAAAAGGACTCTATATAAGCACAGAGCATATTTTTTTACAGAAGTTTTAGATAGTGAAGACCTTGCCTTTTGGATAGAAGTTCACTAACTAAAAACGTCAGTAAAAAAATAGGTTCTGTGCTTATATAGAGCCCTATTCAAATGGCCAAATCACAATTTAATAAGGCTGTATATGTTTAGAACCACTGATCTATCCCTCCTTCTTTATTTTACCAAGTCGTATTTTTACTCTTCCCTCCTCCCTAATTTTTTCAACCTCTGGTCTATAATTTTCTCCCTTCACCAATTTTATTCCTCTCAACTTTTTATAACTCATTTGTCTGTTCTGCCTCATCCAAATTTTTATATTTCCACTCCTCTCTCCTTTACACTATCCCTTTATTTTACTTAATCCTCTTTTACCATTTACCACTTTCTCCTGGATTTCCCCTCTCTTTCCTTACACTCCCTCCACCATTACTATTTTCTCCTTCTTCTATTATTCCTTACTTCTACTTCCCAGACTGTGAATATCCAAAGACATTCCTGCAGCCTCATACTATTTATTCTTCCCAGTTGTTTTAACAACCATCTAAGCTACATTACAAGACTACAATCACTGTTTCTGGTTCCCCTGAAATTAATATTACAAATAAGGACATTTGCCTAGCCACGACCCACCATTATTACAAAGGATTCGTAACATTTCCTAAAGTGGCTAGTCCACTGAAGCCCCATTCCCCATTTTCCTCTCTGATGTGATTTCTCTTATGTGTATAATGTGTTTTGGCTTGTATTTAATTTATATGCAACATAATAAAAAATAGGGGTAGTACCACTTTAAGATGGACCAGTAGCCACTTCCAGTAGCCAACCGCGATACCCAAGCACAAAGATTTGGCTTTGTCCTGAACTCGCAGTAGCACCAGTTTAGCCTCCATAGACTATAATGGGGGCAGTCTGTGGAGCTGATTGAGACATCAGGCATAGTAAACTAGGCTGTCAGGCAACAATTGAAAAATTTAGTTTTACCAGACAAAGGTAAAGAGGCGCCAAGCACTTTGTAAGTGATATCCCATTGACCTATTGTCTTATCACCACTACTTTGTATATGCTTGAACCTATCAATCAGCCTCAGGCCCACCATACACACTATGTGAAGCCGGATTTGGTAGAGAATTGCATGGAAACCCTAAAAGTATAATCTCTTCTGGTCCAGTACCCCCAAGAGGGTAAGAGCTAAAGAACAGCTGGTTTCTGTGCCCTCTGGTTGCCATTTACCCCCAAAAAAAGTGGCTTTGTGCGGTGGGTGTAGGGCGCTTGTTCCCGTGGGAGGGTTGTGTGGCTTTCTGATAAGCAATCTGAACAGCTACATATATTTGGGGTAATTTGATGAGCCATAGGGGTACCTAACTGTATGGATATGTTGAAAGAGGTTCCTAGATTATTTACCCGGGATCCTTCCTTTTTCACTAGCTTCCCCACTGCCAAACCAGGTTACTTATACAGATAAGGCAACCTTTAGAGAAAGGGTTACAAATACAGAAGGAAATAATACAGGAGATTTAAGAGTGCAGTCTGACCCAGAAGACTCGCTGCATAGACATGCACCCCCTGTAATGTCCAGAAAGGCGACATCCATGTAGAGTTCTCCGTCTAACACAGAAGCCCATAATTCCCATGCACAGGTTCGAAAGTTACAGCCCCAAGTGGGGGTGGGCTTAGATGGGTTTTAGGTAAACTGGAATAGAGGACCTATTAATACAGGCATCCTTGGCCAGCATGGGTCTTTCTACAGGCATTGGATAGTCAGATGGGTCTGATGGATTAATAGACACAGTACAACATACTACAGCCTCTAATGGGTTACAGCGTGAGCAGCTGATATAAGGATAGGAGGATCAGTTAATGATGTACTGCGAGTAGAGCATTTAAACAATGTGAGGTCTTGACACCAATGCACTGGCAGGAGAACAAACCCAACAGGCAAAGGTGGGGACAGTAATCGTTCCTCTTGCATGTCTTCTAGATGCATAGATTTGGGTACCAGGGCTAAATGTTCCTGCAGCAGTGGGCATTCCTTTTCAGCAAAGGGCAGGTGGGGCATCTGAGTCAGTTTTGGTGACCTGCACTCACTATTGTTGTTACCTCTACAGGTGAGCCAGTATTTTGCATAACTTAGTGGGGTTTGCAATTTAGGGGCACGGGTAGAGTGGGCCAGTGCAAGAAGAAAATTGCCATTTATGGTCTCATACATTGTTAAGTGGCTTTGCTCTGTCAGTATAGGGTATTTAAATTATATCCTTGGTGGATTAGTAGTGCAGTAACCATCCTAGAGAGTGTTACTGACACAGAGGTCTCTGGCCTATCTTAGTTATTGATCATGGCACTTCTCCTGGCAGGGTTTACTGGGATCCCATACAAGGGATTCTTGGACCCACGCTCTATGTGGGCTTTGATCAGAAAGGGAAACATTTGACTAGGAGTTTATGAAGGGTTTCTAGTGGTGGGTATTAGCAGAGTATTACATTTGTCAATCTCGATACCCTGAGATATGATTTGAAGGGATGGTTAGCTTTCTGTCTCTTGGAGGATCGCTCTTTCATCCCAATAGATTTCTAAGATGAATCATAAGCTATATCGAATGCAAAGGGTTAGGGGACACACAAAATACTAAAATTAAATGTAACAATGCACCACCAGAGGGTGCTATGGAGTATGTATCTACAAGGAAAGCTTTGACCCAGGAAATCTTTTGCCCCCCCCCCCCCCCTTTTTTTAACAACCCAGGAGGATGAAATGGGCAACCAAGCAGCACCAGAAGAGTTTTTTTTCCACAAAGGTACACACAACATACGAATGGCTAGTATACTTTTTCTGTCATGTATTTTTGCACCACAATACCTGACTTTTATGTTTATTTATTTATTTATTCTTGCAGTTCATTCATATCTTTTCAATTCACTTTTTGTTCTTTATTGTTTTTTCTAGTATTCATTTTCTACCTCCCATTTCAGCCTTCTGCTTTTTGCTCTTCTTTTATTCCTCTTTCCTTCCACAAGAGTTACGGCTATTAAATTGGCCTCTTTCAGCTACCCGCAAACAATATGCGCGTTACAGGCGGAAAAACCCTGGGGGCCATGAATATCTGAACTCCGTCCCAGCTAAGCCTTTGATCTGCCAAGCCCGTAAATGTTACGATCACAAATCGCTATTATATTGCTACGAATTCCCAAGGACGCACTGGCGTTCAAACTCGTACACGGCAAATGGAGCCAAAAATCCTATGGGTGCTAGAGGACCTGCAAGGGGGTTAAAGTCTTGTCCGTAGCACTGTAAATGCAAATATAAACACACTACTGTATAGTAAATTAAAGGAAAAGTGATGTAAAATATTAAAATTAATAGCACAACATTCTCAAGCTCGCAAATCTGCAATAAGAAATAATTAATTTTATGTTTAATTTCTGTGTTATATAGATCCCGGCAATCAATGTGTTAATACTAGTGATGTCCCGAACAGTTCGCCGGAGAACTATTTGCGGCGATTTTCGCATGTTCGCGTCCGCCGCGAATGGTGAACACATGCACTTTTCGGTTCGCCCCCTATACTTTATCATTGAGGAAACTTTGAACATCATTTATTTTATTTTATATATTTTTTTATGTAATCTATGCCTGCCTGCCAGCGTGTGTGTGTGATGGGCTAACACCTAACAGCTTATATTGTGCTTATTTTCACTACTCATACCTGGTGGTGTAACATACATTGAAAACAACCATTTTTTTCCTGTAATCTAATTTCAGTTGCCTGCCTGTGTCAGGCTCACAGCTTATATTGTGCTCAGTGACATAAAACAACACTTTTTTGACTGTAATAGATTGAATAGCAATTGCCTGCCTACAAGGGTGTGTGTGAAGCCTATTGCATCTACTCTGCCAACTTTTGCCAGTGGACAGTGACACTCATATCTGGCGGCACCTTAGATTGCACGCGCAGTGCCCCAAATTTAAAGTGGGAGGACCGACCAAGCATCTTTTTCCATCTCCCGCTTCCAAAAATCCATGCCATATACACGTCCCCTGATAGAGGACGTAACAGGGATTAAACCTTTAGGAATAGTACTACTTAACAGTACACACCTTATAATAACGCAGACAGAGGCAACGCGTATAATCTTCCATGCTGTGCAGTGGAAGCCCCCAGACTCTGACCTGTGTATAATCTTCCATGCTGTGCAGTGGAAGCCCCCAGACCCTGACCTGTGTATAATCTTCCATGTTGGGCAGTGGAAGCCCCCAGACTCTGGGAGTCTGAAGAAGAGGAGTCAGAGGAGGAAGGTGGCTTTGAGGAGGTTGAAGACCAAACACAGCAGGCGTCCCAGGGGGCTTGTTTTCACCTTTCGGGGACACTTGGTGGCTGGGTGGAGGTAGAGACCTTCAATGACATCAGTGAGGACATGGCTAGCTTGGTATCCAACCTTGTGCAAATGGGGAGTTTGCGGTTGTGCAAAGGGACTGTTTGCGGTTGTTTGCGGTGCATTAAACGGGGAGATTGGTCTGTTACTGTGAAGCGGGTGTAACCCTTACACTACCTGATCGATACAACATCATACCTGATGTTTTAAAGCATGTTTTTCCAAACAATTTAGGAATGTTAGGTGATTTATGCCCTTTATGGCTTAAAACTAGACTCTGCATCAACTATGTAATTTTCCGTGGGAGTTTTGCCATGGATCCCCCTCCAGCATGCCACAGTTCAGGTGTTAGTCCCCTTGAAACAACTTTCCCATCACTATTGTGGCCAGAAAGAGTCCCTGTGGGTTTTGAAATTCGCCTGCCCATTGAAGTCTAAGGCGGTTCGCCGGGTTCGCCCGTTCGCAAACATTTGATGGAAGTTCAGGTCCACTGTTCGCGAACCGAAAATTTGATGTTCGCGACATTACTAGTTAATACATGTAATAGAACTTGCATGGACTAGAATATAATATTTATTGATTATTTTAGATTGCATTATTTCTGGAATTTGGGCCCGATCGCAACTCAGACTTCAAAATGTATACATTATTTTAGTGACGTAATGGTGACGATCACTTTTACTATTGGCTCAGTCTAAACCCGTAACTACGGGTTTGACTAATTGATCATGTTCACGGGTGCCAATGCAATGTGCGGAAGCATGGTTTACGGATTTGGATGTTGGCCACGTACGTTGCGGGCTTGTCTAATTTTATCGCTCTGTAACTCAGCTGAATTTCATGGAATTTAATGGGGATCTTGGGGCACTATTACATTCCAAGCCAGCATTAGCCTTCGTACAGCCAGTATGTCTGCTAACTGGAAAATCTCAGTAGTTACAGAGCTATTAAATTAGACTCGAAGCCTTCAACCCGTAAACCCTTATGTATGTAAGCATTTCAGGGCTTGCTCATGCAAGCACATAGTTACTGCATACACAGAGCTAATAGTAAATGAGACCGTCATCATGACGTCAATAAAACCTGCAGGAACCCCCACAGGCTCCCTACATTAACACCTTGCTGCGGAGATTGAAATGGTTAAAATCCCCCCTTAAAGGGCCGACGGCACACATATAGTTAATCCCTGCCATGGGGGTACTTCAAGTACCCCCCAGGGGCACCTAAAATTAACCCCCCTATTCTGTGGGGTCCCCATTAGGATCCCTGCAGTGTCCCTACATTAACCCTTGCTGCAGAGGTCCCAATGGGGACCCCCATGGCATGTAAAATTAAAAATTCCCGCCTCACGGATCCTTAAAGGACCAGCGCTGCATTAAAAACTAACCCCTGCCGTGGGGGTACTATAAGTACCCCTGCAGAACCTATTATTAACCCCATCACTCATGGGGTCTATACAATGAGTCCCTAATTAACCCCATCAGTTCAACAGTGGTCTATATAGACCCGTATAGGACCCTATTTAATCCAACATGACCACTATAAGTGCCAGGAGTCCAGGAGTGTAAGCACTACACTATTAACCCTTTACTAGACTTTTGGCCAGGTAGGTGGACTAATTAACCCTTTCTTTTTTTACAAGTTGTAATTTTTTATTTTATTTTAATTGTGTTTTTTTTGGTGTAATGTTTATTTTTTTATACTTGTAATTCTTTTTTTTCCCCTGTAATGCAGGTTCAATGCATACTATATTGCTGACTGGTCCTTTTAATGTGAGCACCTCAAAATGTGAGGGTGGGCAGTGTGGTCTTTCGGAACATATGTGGGTACTTAGAGTAGAGAACTAATATTGTTGGTGAGGCATTTCTGGGCTCCATCTACTCGGCTACCAAACAAAGTGGAGTGGACATGGAGATTATCCCTTGATGGTGTGTCGTCAGGTACCTTTTTGTATAAGAGTAGCCACTGAAGCTGCCCTATGGACTTTCTGGAGAATTGGCAGGTCATGTATGGGTCATTGGTCATTTGTATATCTGATGGTATGGGCATTTCTCCTCAATTGCCAGTCATGGCCTATATCTGGGCATGGCCTTGGTTTCAGTTGGAGGTGCAATGGTTTTGTTCCAGGGATGGAGGAGCAGGTAGCGAGTGGCCTTTGTATTGCTCCACATGGTACTAACAATCTTACAGCCCTATTAAATTTCCCTAACGTGTAACACCGTAGCCCGTTACGTAGCCCGAAAGACTTGCGGCTATTAAATTGGTCCTGTAAAGCAAACCGCTGCCGATCTGCGTGTTATGAGTGAAAAAAGCCTACGGGATGTGGGACGTGGAACTTTGCGGCCGCAAATCCTTTGTTCTGTCAAGCATGTAACTGCTACGTTACAATTTCGCTATTAAATTGCAACAAATTCACTGGCGTTCAACCCCATAACCCGCAAATGGAGCCAAGAAGCCAATGGGTACTAGAGAGGACCCGCAATCTGTAGCACTGTAAATGCAAATATACACACACTACTGTACATATAATAAAAGGGAAAGTGATGTTAGGTATTAGAAATAATAGCACAACATTCTCAAGCTCACAAATCGCAATATAAAATACTTTATTTCATGTGTTATATCGATATAATGGAACTTGCATTTAATTGAATATCATATTTACGGCTTTATCAATATTGAAGCATTACTGGAATGTGGGTCAGATCTTAACTCGTAATTGAAACCCGTAAGATTTTTTAATCCCACCTCCATTTTTCAGTGACGTCATTATGACGTATATCTCTGTTGTTATTGGCTACATCTAAACCCGTAACTACAGATTTGACTAATTGATCACGTTCAAAGACGTACATCCAACGTTCGACAAATGGTTTGCGTCTCAAGCCCGTAACTCGCGGCATGGTCTAATTTAATAGCTCTGTAACTTGGCCAAATGTCAAGCCCGCAGCTGTTGTGGGTCTCACATTGCACTTACGGGCTTCGAATTTAATGTGGCTGTTGGTAATACACCCATCAAGCAGCAGGTTCATGGAAGGCAAAGACATCATGCATGGTTGCAACTTTCCACATCTGTCTGTTATCTGGTCACAATGATTAAAAAAAAAACCTAGAGTGAAGGGTGGCCATAAAATGCTGGGAAATTGGTTAAGGCCTGATAGAAAGTGAACAAGTTTGTGTTTAGTTTTGCTAAGAAGTAAGTTTTTCTCTGCAGCATCATGAGCTCCAGGGCTCAGAGACTAATTGTTTTATTGTCATGGATGGGCCATCTTAATTATGTAGACACTGAGCTCATGGTGCTGGTGTTTAAGGAGGGTATGCAGTGGGCCATGGCATTTTTTGGTGGGGTGGAGCCTCTTGACCCGGCAGGACTGCGGTATACTAATAGGAAGTGGCTAGGTGGGGGTGGAATCATTTATAGGCTCTTTTGGAGCAGTCAGCACCATTATGCCGCCAGCTAGCCATGTGTTAGGATACAAACCTGTCCCAAAATAAAAAAAGAATGGGAGGTTTATTTATTTATGTTGAATGGTATTAGGTATGTCCTGGGTATGATGATTGATGTTTACAATATATGTTAACAGAAAATGTATTATGTTTTGTCACAATGCAGATGGTGAGGGGAATCGTCGGGCCAGTGGTGAAGTGGGTAAAATCTTACTCTACGGTGGTACTGCTGTTCCATCACAGTAGGCTCTGGACGAGGGTTCAGGGTATAGGGTGTACTGTGTCTGGCCAGGCTCCTCCCCTCATTTAGTTCATGTATTTATTATTTATTGGTTATGGTTATAATGTCATTTGTATTTACCAATAAATGCTGTGGCCTGTTTCCTCTTCCAATATGTGGTCTGTGTCTAATCATGATTGTTTAATATACCAACTGGGTCATGCTTGGGCATGTACATGCTCATGGATTCAGCCTGAAATACAAGATCATTATGAGTACACATATATGTCTCAAACAGGTCAAATTACCTATTTTCCTACAGAACTTCTCAGTAATATACAAATGAAGCTCACTACCCAGAATTCTTAGCTACAGTGGAAATACTGTTTACTGAGAAGTTCTGTTAGAAAATCTGGTCCCTTGGTCTGTGTGAAACATGTAAGTCTCTTGTAATTCATTCCTGGATCTACAGTGGTGGTGGGGGAGGGAGTGTCATCACCTTTCTACCCACAGTAACATATTTAGTGTCTGATCAGAGACTCTCTCTAACCTCATTTCATAGTTGCCATAACCAACCTCTCAATGATGAGCCCCAGATAATGGTGAACCTACAGTCTGTCATTGGGCTCTGGTACTGTATCCTAATCCATGTTCTTAAGCCTGCCTGAGTGCAGGGCCCATTGTTGTAAAGGGATACCCAAGTCAGTGCGTTAGAGGTAAAAAGGCAGGATGTTTTTAGCTTTATTTGCATATAACTAAACAGAATCCTTAGCTCCAGTGGAATTACTGTTTACTGAGAAGTTCTGTGGGAATAACAGGTCTTTTGGCCTGTGTGAGATATGTAAGTATACTCAGATCGATCTTTTAATTCCTTACTGGATCTATAATGAAAGGTTTTTCTTTTATCTTTCTACCCACCATAACATATTTAGTATATCAAGTCTCTCTCTACCCTAATTTCACAGTTGCCATAATCAAGCTCACAATGATAATGGTGAACCTGCAGTCTGTCAATGGGGTATAGCACTGTATCCTAATTCATGTTCTTAAGCCTGCCTGAGAGCAGGGCCTATTGTCCTAAAGGGATACCCAAGCCAGTGGGTCAGAGGCAAAAAGCGATAGGTTTTAAGCTTAATTTGCATATCACTACCCAGAATCCTTAACTACAGTGGAAATACTGTTCTGTGGCCTATGTGAGACATGTAAGTTTACTCAGAGTGATCTTTTATTTCCTTCCTGGATCTTTTTCAATTGTCTTTTTACCAACCATAACATATTTAGTAATCGGTCATTTAACAGGAAAAAAGAAACAGAGTCAGACAGTTATATGTTTCTGACATGATCTTGTTAAATTATTATTACATTTTGCTATATATAGGATTCTTTCCCTGAAATCCTATTTGACCTTTCCTGTTTTTTTTTCATTTTTCCAGGGAAAACAGTGTAAATGTCATGTTTACATCAATGTGAAATGTGTTTTTAATTGTACACACACAGAGATCTTTTTTCTCAGAAACAGTTTTATAATGGAAATAACATTTACATAATATTTATAAAGTCTAAAAATAGCTTTACCAACTACATACTATAGTATATATTTCTCATATTCTAACACATGTTCACTATTGTATTTCAAACAAGTGAGTGTGTGTTGTAAATACATATAAAAATAAATAATATCTCTACCTAAATAATAATGCGTAACACGTGCTTGCAAGGACTATACATTCCTTAAAATATAAATGCTGATCAGATTAAAAAAATTCTAAAATAAAAGTAAACAATTTTATTTTCTTTAGATATTAATTTTCCAACCTTTTTACATTGAGCCGTTGTGAGGATATACTAATATTATAGTAGCCTAAGATCAAGATAGTGACCCTTTCTGTATAGTGGACAATCCTTCATCTAATGATTTCATATTAAACCTGTTTGGATATTTTTTCTCTGGTGATACAGAAATACCCCATTTCGCATTGTGGATGGGTTCTGGGTAATAGGAGTATTAAGCAAAACCACACTAAACGGGGTCATTTTAACATAGGGAAGATAGGCATATGGGGTAACTCATTAAAAAAAGACACAAAATGAACTGAATTTTAAATCTTTTTCACTTTATATTTACTTTGAATAAATAAGAGAAAAAAAAACATTTTCTCAAATACAATTTAAAGGAACAGCACATTAAAAAAAAAAACAGTCCACTTTAAGGGGCAGATGTTGAAGCTTCAGGCTCATCCTCCAACCGGGCTTTTTTGGTGACAAACTGGACATTTGTCTTTGCTTCCTGCCCCCATCCAGCAAATGCTGGTAGCATGACATTGCCCCAATAATGGTGGATCTCACATTCCTGCTCCTCGCAGCATCAGAATCTTTTGCCACTACGTCATCCATGAGCTCATGGATGGAACGCAAAGTCTTGCTAGGGAACTCGGTGGACAGTCCTTTATGTTCCTCCGTATCAGAGTCACTTCTGTCCTGGGCTTCCTCAATGCTCTGTTCATAAACTTGGGGATTGTGTCATCCAAAAGATGGGTAAGTCTTTCATTAATAAGTATTGAAGAGTGAAGCAGCAGTTAATTTAGTAATTATTAATGCATATATTCCCAAAACCTCCCATCCTTGCTTTTAAACAACTATCATACTTGAAACAAAAACTTGTCAGCAGAAGATTGGCCAATGAAAAACTGAATATAAAAATTGCACCTAAACCTTATAAAAAAAGTGCCTGTAAATTATGTCAATACATTTGTAATGATCACACACAACAACAAGACCTATAGCATCAAAGGATCATATACATGCACATTGTCCAATGTGGCTTATATAATACAACGTTCTTTATGTGACACGGGCTGTTAAATTGGAGAAACCAGCCAAAAAATGCAAGGACGAATTTACACAGACATTCAATATGAAAGCATAATGAAGGCAGTTATTGTACCCCAGTTGGACACCGTTTTAGCTAGAATGATTGCTCCATCCAAAACCTAAAAATCTAAATACTCAGAGGAAAATGTAAAAATGTCCAAGAGAGAAAAGCATTTGAAATAAAGATGATCACATTCTACAACACTAAAAATACAGGATTTAATATGGACTTGGACATTATTACAATATCTTGTGATTTTTTTCTTATTTTACAATAACAGGCTCGGCGCTGTTAGTTAAATGTTTGTCCAACAGGAAGGATATCACTACATTTTCATGTATATATTGATATATACAGTTGTGCTCAAAAGTTTGCATACCCTGGCAGAAATTGTGAACTTTTGGCATTTATTTTAAAAATATAACTGATCATGCAAAAAAATATATTTTATTGAAGGATAGTGATCATATGAAGCCATTTATTATGACAAAGTTGTTTGGCTTCTTTTTAAATTATAATGATAACAGAAATCACCCAAATGGCCCTGATCAAAAGTTTACATACCCTTGAATGTTTGGCCATGTTACAGACACACAAGGTTAAAATGGCAATTAAAGGTTAATTTCTCACACGTGGCTTTTTAAATTGCAATTAGTGTCTGTGTATAAATAGTCAATGAGTTTTTTAGCTCTCATGTGGATGCACTGAGCAGGCTAGATACTGAGCCATGAAAAGGCCTGAGTAACAAGTTAATAGAACTTCATAAAGATGAAAAAGAATATAAAAAGACATCTAAGGCCTGTTCAATCACTTATTAAGAAGTGGAACATTTGGGGATCTTTTGATACCAAGCCAAGGTCAGGTAGACCAAGAAAGATTTCAGCCACAACTGCCAAAATAATTTTTTGGAATACAAAGAAAAACCCACAGATAACCTCAGGAGAAATACAGGCTGATCAGGAAAAATATTGTGTGGTTGTATCAAGGAGCACAATATGACGATAGTGGAACAAAAAATAGCTGCATTGTCGAGTTGCCAGAAAGAAGCCTTTACTGCGCCAATGCCACAAAAAAGCCTGGTTACGATATGCCTGACAACACCTTGACACACCTTAGTGACGAGACCAAAATAGAGCTTTATGGTCACAACCATAAGCACTATGTTTGGAGAGGGGTCAACAAGGCCTATATTGAAAAGAATACCATCCACACTGTGAAGCATGGTAGAGGCTCACTGATGTTTTGGGAGTGTGGGCTCCAAAGGCATGGGGAATCTTGTGAAAATTGATGGCAAGATGACTGCAAAATGTTATCAGAAAATACTGGCAGACAATTTGCATTTTTCTGCACGAAGGCTGCGCATGGGACACTCTTGGGCTTTCCCTCATGACAATCACAAGGCCAAGTTGACCCTCCAGTGGTTACAGCAGAAAAAGGTGAAGGTTTTGGAGTGGTCATCACAGTTAATATCATCTTAAACGATGATGAGATCTTAAACGTGCGGTTCATGTCAGTATTGCTTCAGACTTGATAAAGAGAGGTTAAGCCTCTCGAAAGCTTGTCAATATAAATAAGGCGTTCTACCAATACAAAAGGTATCATAATATACTGCAATACTCATTATTAATCTATATTTGTGCTCGGGTCCCTCTCTCGCCCTGCCTCTTCCGTGGATGGGGCCCTCAGCTGCTTCATACACGACCAGTCCCTCTCTAGCCCTGCCTCTTCCTTAGGCGGGGCTCTCTGCAGCTTTATATGCGCTTCCTGTTTGCACCTCAGCTCATTTTGCTCTGTGTCCTGCATGGTACTGCTGTTCCTATCTTCTGCTCTGTTTGTTGTTTGGCCTTTTCAGATATCTTACTTGAGTTGTTTGAACCTCTGCTCATTCTGACTCTACATTCTGCAGTTTGATTCTTAGCTCTGACATCTACCTATGCCTGTTCACTGTTTATTTGCTTCTCTCCACCATTTTCAGCTATCTCATTTCAGGATCTGTGCATATCTCCTCGTAACTGCTTTGCCTTGCAGCTTCTATATTTCCTGCCTTCAGCATCTGTGCCTATCTCCTCTCAACCACTTTGCTTGCCCGAAAGGGCACTTCTATTGCTTGAGAGAGATGGTTCCTCTTGAGGTAAATTATCCTGATTTCCTTATTCTTTCCTACTACAGATCTCGACATGAACCTACTTTTCTATGCCCTTGTCCACGTCCAAGGTAGCATTTTTGCTTCCCTACGCCTCATTCAAGTGGTTTTTGGCCCAGATCTACTAAACTTCTATCCTCCTTACGCTCTCCTCACGGCCTTCTCTGAGCATCACTTCTTTCACCTAAATACTATGTAGAGCCTCAAGCCGTGTAGTTTTTGGCTCCTTTTCTTGCCCGAGAGTGATGGTTTCTCTCAAGGTGAGTTATCCTTACTTCCTTATGCCTTCCTACTATAGATCTGGGCCTGAACCTACTTGTCTATGCTCTTGTCCACGTCCAAGGTAGCACTTCCGCTTCCCTATGCCTCATTCACGTGGTTTCTGACCCAGATCTACTAAACGTCTAGCCTCCTTACACTCTCTACTCGGCCCTCTCTGGGCACCACTTCCGATACCTCCATAAATCCTATATTCGCCTTCGCTAGGCACCGCCTCAATCATGCTTTCATAATCCCATTCCCTAGGCTCAACCACATTCGCAAGCCACATCAGTCTTTGCTAGGCTCCACCTCAATCACGCTTTCATAAGTCGCACTTGCCTTCGCTAGGCTTCATCATACTCGCAAGCCCATCATCAGCCTTCGCTAGGCACCACCACTCCTACGTGCTACACTAGCCCTCTTGTCTATTGCCGCTAATGTCTTTTCAAGTATCCCCGAATACGATTTCTCTCCAGTAGTCTCCTCCACAGTCGCTGCTGATCCCGGGGTTACCAACAGTTCATCACTCCTAAGACCCACCTTCATCTCATATAGTGACCTCATCCACTATTGCTGCTGTTCCTGGGCGTATCAGCAGTTTTGCTTTCGCAAAAGGACTCATCTGGCCCTCTGAGCAGGCCGGATGTCCGCTAGCACCTGGCATTTTAAGGTTACCCTTCGCCACGTTATTCCACTTGTCCGATAGAGCATTCTATAGCCAGGGGGCCATGGTTCTTATCGCTACCCAGATCGTTTGACCATTGAGGAAGGGCCCTTCCCACAAATACAAGATAACATTCTTTACCTGGCCACATATATGGATTAATAGTTAATTTTAGACTGCCTGTAAGCTGAGAGCATAAGATGTAATCTGTAAATAGGCAGCATTTAAAGTGGTGATAACTTACTGTGATTCTTGAATGTCAGAGATTGACCTTATCGATTATGCTAGAAGTTCGATTGCCAAGGCAAATAATAGGTGTGAGAGTGGGCAGCCCTGCCGAGTGCCTAGTTGTATGTCAACATATGCTCTTGAGTACCCGGGTAGTTTTAGAGAAGCCTTAGGGGACTGGTATTATGAGTCAATTAGGTTCAGTTTGTGCCCTGTGAAGCCAAATTTTGTCAAGACTGTGTTTTGTCTAGGTACGACCATTCCACAGAATCTAAGGCTTTTGTGATATCAAGAACGAGGAGGAGGAGTGTGGTTCTGGTTTGCCCAACGCATAAAATATTTACGACCTGTCTAATGCTGTTGCCTTCCTGTCTGTAGGGTATGAACCAAACCTGGTCTAAATGGATGAGTCTACAGAGAAATTGAGCTATTCTGTCAGCCATAAGCTTTGTGGGAATCTTGGTCTTCCTGTTCAACAACGAAATGGGTCCATAGTTTTTCTCCTCAAGAAGGTCACAGCCCTCCTTAGGGAAAAAAAACTGTCTGCTTGATTTAGCTCTGGGGGGATCGGGTGGCCCTCCGGAATGATATTGTATACAATTGTTAAGTGGGGGACAAGAAGATCTGCAATTTTTTTAAAAAGAGGTGGGGCCTCTATCCCATCTTCAACCATTGTATAACCTTGTTCAACCTCTTTATCTGTGACCTTTGAGTTGAGTAAGTCCCGTTCTTGAGATGAAAGAGTGAGGAGGTTGCAGGAATTTAAGAAGGAAGACAGTTGTCTTTCAATGTTTTGTGGAGAAGATGAATATAGCTTTTGGAAGTAATTTAGAAATGTTTTTTAGATATTGTTTGGGCTAGTGATGATAGCACCTGTGGGCATCTGAGTGGTTTTCTTTTTTAGTTTCCTGACTAGGAGGGTGTGCGGTTTATTGGCTTTGGAGTACAATTTGTGGTGTGTCCGCCTCATGGCCTTCTCTGAATGATTCAACAAAACCAAGTCAAGTTTCAACCTGAGGTCATCTATCCTCCGGCATAAGCCACTAGATTGGTTCCTCTGTTTGAGTTTCTCTAGCTCACTTAGATCCCTTCGTAGGGGCTTCTTTTTGTATCATAGTTGTTTTTTATGTGCTGTGGCTATTTTAATATAGGAGGAGCCCCTAATGAGTAACCATATCCAGCCGAGAATGGATTCTTGGTTTTTGGCAAGCTGGATTTTGTGATGCCCTTCATGGCTCTGGGTGTCTTTGAGTGGTAGACCAGCAATGGCTTGATTTTGAAGCCACTGCTGGCGTTCCCACACAGAAGAAGGGTTACCCGGTCTTCGGCTGCTTTGAATGGTGGTGCTCTCTTCTGCTCCTGTGGTATGAATGTGTGGCTTGGCATTCACATCCAGAAGAGGCCGGTCTTATCCACATTGAACACCAATTTATTTATAAGGTCGCTGGAAAGGCCATAGCATCTTCAGTGTCAATGCTTGCCGCTTCTTCTGTGATCTTAATATTGTAGAAGTTGTTCCTCTTTTTGAAGTGGTCAAACCAACCTACTGGTTGAGAAGCTCTCTATCACATCTGGCATTTGGCTCTGGATATGGATGTATATGCTCCTTGCCTTCTCCATTATGATGGCATGGCTGAGAGGCATGTTACACTCCAGTTCATCATCAATCCAGATGAACAACCTCTTCTCCATGTCCTCCAGGGCATAGCATCAGGAGCAGGTAATCTTCTTTGCTGAAGATGAAGCGCTGGTTGTTGCTGAAGACTATTTTCTTTATTCTTCAGTATGGTGCGGATTATGGAAGTTGTCAACTACAGATGCGCTCCAGTACCCACTTGGCGCTCAACCTTTCTCCAAGAGGAATATTCTGAACCTACTTGCGCTCAGACATGTTGTTATAAAATATGGCTTATATACATGCAATTTTTAACATGCCTTCAATGTATATTTTATAAATATAACTTATTGTATACAACTCTAATGTTAATAATTGGTTATTACAATTGTGTGTTTGTATCAAGACATTATACCTCCTGTCTTTTTGGTATTATTCCCACAAATATATATTTATTTATATTTTATACATGTGTATGACTGTAATTAGTTTAAAGCAGGAGAACAAGGCCTGCAAAGTGGCAGAAAAGTAGTAGGGGGATGGGTTCTGTGAGGGAGGAAGAAAGGAGCTAGGGATGGGTGCTGAGAGGAGCTGTGCTCTGTGCGGTAATGTATACTGAGAGAGGATGGCTAATGACAAGGATTAGATTGGGATGGATGCTAAGAGAGGTGGGGTCTTGAGGGTGAAGCAGAAATGGGTAAAGGTCTTGGGAGGGTTTACTGTTATGGAAAGGGGGTCTTTTGGAGGTGAGAAGTTATTTTTTACAACACCCCCCCCCCCCCCAGAGGGGGCCGAAAACTTTTATTTGCACCAGGGCCCTCCATTCACTAGCTCCACCACTGGAGACAAGGGACCATGTAAAAGTAGGGGTAAAGTATTGGAGAAGCTCTCCATTCCAGTATTATCCTCTGCAGTACTATAGTTTGACATCTCCAAGAGTACATATGACCCCAGTTGCTTGAGTTCTTCAAACCTCTCACCTCAACAGTCCTTGACCTTTTTAATTAATATAGGTAATTGAGTTGAAATACAATTTTCATTGTATGTTTTCTATTGGGCATATGAAACCAGTACTTCAATTCAACTGCACAAAATGATATCAGGAGTGAAATGAAAGCACATATGGAACAGAGGCAACTAATATCGTTCACACAATGAATATGTCTAGTAAGCTTAAGATGGATTATCAAGACAATCAGACATGGTAACAAGCAACCTGCTGCTGTAAATTATCTAGAAACAGAATGTCACAAGGAGTTAGGAACAGTGTCACACTAAATAATAGCTCTCTGAAAAACAATTGCAAGATCTAATTTAGTTCACAACAAAACTCTAGAAATGTAATGCAATCATATTTGTTTTCTTTTCTGTAGAAAGACATATATTGAGCCAAGAGAGATATCCGTGCTGTGTATAGAGTGATATAAACAGATTGAACAATGTGATTAATCTTGCACCAGCATTGATCTATTGAAATTAATAAGGCAATGTAGTGGTTATAGAGTAAGCATTAATGGAGTTGGTTCATGAGTCATGTCTATATATCAAATGACAAATCTAACATCCACAAATGTATACTCACACACACACACATGTATATATATATATATACAGATGGAGATTATCCCAAACGACTGAGGAAAGTATTGACCCACCTGTAATCAAACACATTATCCAGCTTCTGCTGTCTATATATATATTGCAGAACAGAGACTACCTGGCCTCTCTCTTTATGTATATATACCACTGAACACAAATACTGCAGGACAGGTACACACCTGACCTCACTCTTAATGCCCATACTCTAAAACAGGCACATTCTAACATAGTCATTGAGATTGAAAAAATACTTTTTGTGCATCAAGTTCAACCTTTTTTAGATCACCTCTGATCTAATTGATCCAGAGGAAGGCAAACAGACAAAAAGGCATTAAAACATTGCCAATTGTCTTAAAATGGGAAAAATAAAATTCCTTCCTGACCCAAGGTACTGGCAATCAGATTCCTTCCTGGATCAATACTCCTTCTCTAGTTATCCATGATTACCCTGAATGCCCTTTGTATTCAAAAATATATCCAATCCCTTTTTAAAGTCATCTATCAAATCCGCTGGTAAAGAATTCCATAATTTAACCACCCTTACTGTGAAGAACCATTTTTTTTCTTTAACGTTTCTTTTTCCTTCTAACCTCAAGGGATGTCCTCTTGCAAGTTGTAAACCTCTTGCACATGTTCACTTGACAAAGCCTTGTATTGACCCTGTAATATATTTATATAAGGTAATCATATCTCCTCTTAGATGCTTTTTTTCTAGAGAAAACAAGTTTAATTTGGTTAGCATTCCTTCATAGTTTAGCCCCTCCATTCCCCTTATTTGTTTTGCTGTCCTTCTCTGTACCTTTTCCAGCTCTAAAATGTCCGTTTTATGACAATTGTACTCCATATTGCAAACTGGGGCATACTAGGGATTTGTATAGTGGCAGAATTATTTTTGCTTCCCTTGCTTCTATACCCTTCTTGATATATGCTAATATTTTACGTGCCTTTTGCAGCTGCTGCTTGGCATTGAGCACTGTTAATTAGGTGGTTGTCCAGAAGCACTCCCAAATCCCTTTCAATATCTGTTACCCCTAAATTTGCACCATTAAGATTATAAATTGCATGGGGATTTTTTTTGTCTGTCTCTGGGCTCTGTAAGGACAAATATAATGCAGATGTTCCTGGCCGGAGCGGAGCCAGCCCAGGCACGCTGGGTCTGACACAGCGCTGCGTGACCCGGCGGAGCCTGGGCGCTCCGGATTGGCTGGGAGGAGGAACTTAAGCCCGTTTTGCGGGCTTCCTCCTCACTCCGCGACGGCCATTGTTCTGATTCTCTCCCTCCCCTAAAATGGTGGTTAGATAGGAAGGTAGCAGATGGGAAGTAGGGTTCGTCTTGTGGGCGAGGTTGGTTGAGCTAAGTTCAGGAAGCTTAAACTAAAAAAAAAAAAAAAAAAAGGGGGTGGAAAAGAGTTGTGGGTTAGGATTCTGTGAATTCTAAGTTAGGATGAAAATAGGAATGTCTTTGGTTGGCGGGAGGTGAGGCACCCGGCCCACGGGCTTAAGTGGGCGTTGCCCTGCCTCATGGGCGTGCTTAGGAAAGCACTGGGAGGCTCTGGGCGCGGGCCCAGGGTCTGAGGTTACTGACCGGGCCGGGCTCCTTCTCCGGGATGTTATTTGAGCTGTGATTTAACAATGTTAATTATGTTAATTGGTTATTGGTTTATGGTTGCTTTAATAAAGCTGTGGCCCGTAATTTTCCCAAGATATACTGTTTCAGAGTGTTTATTTATTCTAAAGCCCATTGGATCTTGCCAGGGTCATGGGGTCTATAGACTTATATTGTAGAATCGCCACACTCCTGGACTCTTGCTATACACCATGTGATGCAGAAAATCTATCTGCACAGAGAAGAAGATATTTGAGAACTAACACTGTAGGACAAGACACCCGCATTTTTTGCACTGTAGGACAGGCTCAAACTTGTTTATGGCTTTGCTAATAGCACAGTGAATAAGTTGACAGTAAAATAATGAAAACATAAAGGGAGAGACAATACAGAGAAAAGAGACAGAGAGGATGAGTAAGAGCAGTAATATATTTAAGTTTAGACAGAAACAAACATATTTTCTGGGGTAAGCAGAGCATTGGGAGGGGGATTAGCAAAGCTTCTATCTTGCTAAACTATTTTGCCTATCTATACTTTTCCTCTCTTCTCCAGAAAGCATTCTGTGTATTGTCTTCATATCCAACATATGAACTTGAGACAAAAGAATCGATACTGCTAGAATCACATATATAGTTGTGAGCATGCGAATTGTTGCTAACGCTTACAGGCTTGCATAGCAAGCCCGCGGCCCTCACAAAAAAGTACGAGACACGTTACGGCCAATTACGACCTCGCAAAAATCGTCCGCAACCCGCGGACATCAAAAAATGAAAAACACAATAAATACACACAACACATACATAAAAAGCTTACCTACAGCAAGAGGGGGCATCCAGGACCTCAAAAGTTACACCTAAATTTAACTCAAAATAAAAGAGTTTAGACACTAAAAAATTCTCTAAGTGAGAGAAAAAATGGCCGCCGAACAAAACGAAAACGAGGCTACAGGACTCTAAACACGCAAAACAGAAACACGCAAAACACCACAAAACACCTACGGATATTCCGCTACAGACGCATACCACACATTAGCCGCCATTTTAGAACAATAACTTATACAATGCGGAAGTACACTGCTATGCTAACGGTTTTGTCTCGCACATGCACACTATTACACTACACACATTCATGACACTTACACAGCAGCTCCACAGCACTCAAAACACACATTGTATGCTGCGGCAACATGAAAACAGATTGCCAGCTCTTCAACACAATGCTTCCTGCATATAGTACTTGAAAATAGGTAACGTATATTCATTTATTAATGTATTATTTTTTTGATTATTATACACCAAACAGCATTAGCTCACTTACAATTTCATTGCCGTCATTTTTTGACGGGCAATACTCTAGTAATTACAGATTTTCCATGTGAGACAGTGGCATTCCGAGATTGCATGTGAGGAGGTGATGAGAATAGGACTGTACAGCAGAGCACACTGGAGACACCACAGACCATGTCTAAACTATGTTAATTATCCTTAATCCACTGCAAACAACATAGCAGACCTAGTAAAGACTTAAAACAGTGAATGAAAATATTCTCAACTATCCTGCAAGTAACATGTATTTATAGCTTCTCAAGTCAGATGTCTTGGTGTCACAGGACTCAGACCTCTCCTTCATCCCCCACATTCTACAACTGACCATATTCTGCCATCACCACCTCTGGAATATCTCTAAAATTCATCCCTGCCACTGTCTGTTATTTGTCTCCTTCTGTGTATGTGACTCTCTATGTCCCTCTGTTTCTTTTGTTTTGTTTGTTTCTCTGCATCTTTACCTTTTTCTCTCTCTCTCTCCCTGCTTCTCTCTTCTTCCTCTCAGTCTCTTCATCTACATATCTCCCTGTCTCACTCAATCTTGCTGTCTGAGATTACATATTTCAAGATTTACCAATACAGCCTAACCAATATTACCTCAGTTGAATTCTTCCACTTGCTTTTAGTAGTGCTAAGTATAATGAGAGATGTGGGGACAGGTACAGCAAAAACAATTAGTGAGGTAAACTGTGTTCTAAAATAATATTTTATGGCTAAAGATTTGCTGTGCTCCTGTAGGCTCATGTATTTTATTGTAATTAATGGTGAGCCAAAAATAGGTTCAACATGAAAAGTAAGCACACTGGTACATTAACAACTGATGTTGCTGTCTTTAATACTATTGGTTGATTAATCAACATCGGCATTGACCAACCAGCAGAGGTACAAGTCAAATAGGCTTAATTATTATTTTCAAATATATAATTATTTATGGACATTACAGTTAGATAATATAAGTAGTAACTATGCAGTTAAAGGGGCATGGAACTTACATGCATGTCTAGATAAAGTTAAACGAGTCGGGTTTAAATATTACAAACCCTTTATGCCAGGGGAAAACAAGTACTACAAAAGTTAGAGGACCACTATAGATTGGGAAAAATTACACATGTTTGTGAAGATTAACAACATTAGGAGCTTTATCAGCCTTGGGCATAAAAGGCATTTTTAGGTAATATTTATTTTAATAGACAGTGCTTTTGTCAGACAGATGCAATATTTGTGTGTTCCACACATCCTTTAAGCTTGAAGATTAACTGAGTGTGATTATTTGTATTATCTATTCAAGAGTGGAAAGAAGAGGAGAAAGGAGTAAAGGGAATTTGTTGACACCGTCTCCTCCCATATTCTTAACGGAGGTGGCTTCCTAATAGAGAAGAATCAGTAGTGTATGCAAACATAATTTTGCATGAAAAAATACCAAAATAAACATTTACAAAGTCACACTGATGTCTGCAAAATATTTTCAATTTGCAAGCTGCAGCTTTTGTTAGTTGACACCCCTGAAAATCCCTGCAAGGATTAGCATAAAACTCATAATTTGTTTTGGCCAATCAGGAGAAAGCAGAAGTTAGCTGAAACTTTTGAATCATACTCTGGGGTTCCTGGGTTGCAAAGCAGTCTGGGATATTTAGTGCTCCTTGTGCTCTTATTCCACTGTGAGCTCAAAGCCCACCCAACCATGTGATTCCACCCTGCAGCAGTACTTCCTTTGGTCTCTACCAGAAAGATCAAACTCTGCACCTGTCTGCTCTCTTCAGTGTACTTGGTTATGTAAGCTTCCTATGGGTGTGCAAAGCTGGATGTTACTTTCCTACATTTAACTTTTTACAGTTCAGTACACTGAACTTTTTTATATAACACATATTTTTCTGATACTCACTGCCTGTTTCTTACCAAACATTTGAAACACAGGAAACTTATATATATATATATACCTTTAAGACTTCTGCTGGCAGACTGCAATTTGGGTTTGTTAAAGAACTGCACCAGCTGAGTTATGGAGTCCTATGGACACTCCCAAATCAGAATCTGAGATTGAGCTCCTGCCAGTACTGCAAAATCTTATTCCTCCCTTAGAAGGTGGGAGGTAATGGTCATACTATTTTCTGTATGTGGAACTACTATAAAAGGTTAGGATTTGTAAATATTTGGGGCTGCTCCACGCGTGGTCAAAATAAAATCTGTTAATAACATGTATCATGACTGGGTTTTGAAAAATAATGTCGGTTTGTGGAAATGTTTTTCTTCTAGAAAAGATTTCTCAATGCGTAATACACCCTATAAAATTGTGGACAGTAGAACAGGGACTTTGTAGCTTTATCTACATAAGGCACAGCCTCCAGGCTAAATTTAGCGACAATGTTGACATAATTTAGTCCTAGTTTTCTGGGTAGATATGTATAGATGGAGGTATGTATATACAGATATATATGGGTATGTAGATATGTGTATGTGTATGTATATGTTTGGTCTTATCTATTTTCACCTGGTGCCGACTCTAATATTAGCTCAGGGTCCTCTACAGCAGCTATCTAATGTTTAGATTTCATCTGCATAGTTATAGTCACTTAATTGTTAATGTTATGTTTCTGAAGCTGTGCCCCACAGGGGGTTAATTTTGTAAACTTTTTCTATTTTGACTTTATTTTGGTTTTTGTTTTGGCGAGTCGCCTGGATATCTTCCTGCAAGGATTCCAGGTGCTTCACCATAGGTTATAGGAGGACAGCGAGTTGCTCTCCTCATTTTAGTGTAAATTGTATATTGTTCCGGATATATACTTAATATACCCATACAAACACTATGCACATATCTTTCGTACTTACTTACTTGTATACGGTTAGATTTACGTACTGTATTGTACAACACGGTTATTTTTATACATTGCTTTAATATATATATATATATATATATATATATATATATATATTTCTTTTTATTTATTTTTGCTTCCTCCTTTAGACGCCTCCTTCCTCCCTCCCTCCGGCTTCTCTTCTTTTTCTCTCCCCTCCCCCTCTCTATACTTGATCTATTTACTCTAGCCTGGTGTGGAGCCCTACGAATTAGGTTACTTCACTATTAGGTCCAAGTGAAGAACACCCCTCAGGTCACCTGCTTTCAGCGGATAACCTACTCATCAGAAGCTCTATCTCTTGGGTGTCGCTCAGAACAAGTAGTGAGTAATGGCTTTATGCATAGCATCTCATAATGTTCAGGGGCTGAATGACCCGGTGAAGCGGGGGATTGCCCTAGGAGAGTACGGTCGTATGGGGCTAGATATTGTCATGGTACAGGAGACCCATTTTAAGAAGAATTCTATCCCAAAATATTGGGGGAAATGCTTCACGCAAACGTTTCATTCTACCGCCCCAGAAAAAAAGGGGAGTGTCCATTTTAATACACAAGAGATTACATTTCCAACACATATCCACACGCAGAGACACAGAAGGGAGATTCATCCTCGTACAGGGCACTATTAACGAACGCCAGATTTCACTGCTAAATATATACGCCGCGAATGTTGGACAGGCTAAATTTTTTCATAAAATCTCAGACATTATGTCTGACTGGCAACAATCAACATGGATTATTGGGGGAGACATGAACTCGGTCCTGGACCAAGCAAAGGATAGATCGGGCTATTCAGACTCGATGATTATTCCCACCGCAACAAAGTCTTTCAAACTCTTACTTAACAACCACGGTTTGATTGACGCATGGAGAATGACCCATTTTAATGATAGGGAGTACACTCACTACTCGGCTAGACATAACTCATATTCTCGCATCGACTATATTTTAATACAGCAACAGCTAGCTTAGAACCTACAGGATGCTGAAATCCGGCCCATTGCATGGTCAGATCATGATGTTGTATGTATTTCCTTAAATGACCTGTTGCCTAAAGGGCGCTCCCCCTCGTGGGCACTTAATCCAGCTCTACTTAATGACGTAGTCACGAAAGATAAAATACATAGCGCCATAACAGACTATTTTGATCTAAATGGTGAGGGTGAGGTAGAGAGAGATGGAGTTTGGGCTGCACACAAAGCAGTGATAAGGGGTAAATACATTCAGATTGGTGCATGCTCTAAAAGAACAGTTAGCCCAAATAAATATACTAAACAAAAAAATTTCGACCCTTCAAGCAATCCCCCTCTCTAGGAGACCACCTGAGACTTAGGCGGAAATATTTAAACTCAAACAACAGTTGCATGAGATTTTACGTAAAAAAGCGGTAACACTACTGCAAAAACCCAATCTCAGTATTTCACACTCTCAAATAAGCCAGATAAAATGCTAGCCAGAAAGCTCCATCAGCAACGAGCAAACTCTTTTATTCCAAAACTAAAGATGGAGAATGATAAAATTATCTATAAGCCACGTGACATTACGGAGGCATTTGAAAAATTTTACGCCAATCTGTATTCTGCACCTGCTAGGTCGGGCTCGATTGATCATATGAACCAAATAGACACTTTTTTGTCTTCCATTAAACTCCCAAAACTGGATGCCGGACATTCAGATCTGCTGGATGGGCCCATAGATCTAACTGAAGTTAAGAGAGCTATAAAAGAGACCAAGGCTCATAAAGCACCTGGCCCGGATGGGTTTACAAATTTTTATTATAAGCAATTTATAGATACGTTAGCACCCCATCTTCAGCGGCTTTTTAATGATTTTTTGTCTGGTAAGCCTATGAGGGCAGAATTCCTGGAAGCCAAAGTGATAGTAATACCTAAGGAGGGTAAAGACCCATCTCAATGTAAAAGTTATAGACCAATCTCCTTGATCAACTGTGATGTTAAACTCTACTCTAAAATCTTAGCGAACAGGCTATCTCAGGTGCTGCCGAGCCTAATACATCCAGACCAGGTTGGGTTTATCCAGGTTCGTGAAGCGCCAGACAACACCAGAAGGATCATAAACTTGCTTGATGTAGCATCATTCCAGAATACGCCCTTAATGCTGTTATCCCTTGACGCGGAAAAGGCCTTTGATAGGATCGATTGGGTGTATATGGCTGAGACATTACATAAATTTGGCCTAAGCAAGAAGTTAGTGAAGGGTATTTTGGCATTATATTCGGCCCCGACAGCATATGTCGCATACCAGGGGTTTAAATCTCGATCATTTAAAATCACGAGAGGGACACGGCAGGGGTGCCCTCTATCTCCTCTCCTCTTTGCTTTGTGTATTGAACCTCTGGTGGTAACCATCAGAGAGGATATGAATATAAGGGGAGTTAGAGTGGGAGAGACGGAACATAAATTAAGCCTCTTCGCGGATGATGTCATGCTTACTATCTCCGAACCATTAGTCAGTCTCCCTAACCTGTTCCATGCTCTTGAACTTTTTGGTAGGATCTCTGGCTTTGAAGCGCTAAATGTCTCCTTACCAGAGCAGTTGAAAGCCCAATTATCAGGAAACTTCTCCTTTAAGTGGGTCCAAAACCACATTAAATATCTAGTTTTTTTTATCCCCAGACAATCTGGCCTAACGTACTCAGCAAACTTCCCGGCGCTCATTAAAAAATTAATTACGGATTTAAATACGTGGTCCTCATACAAAATTTTGTGGTTAGGGAGGATTCACGCTATCAAAATGAATATTTTGCCCAAGCTCCTGTATCTCTTCCGTACCATTTCCAACGGCTGTTCGTTCCAAGGATATCTTGGCTATTCAGGGGGCAATCTCTCGCTTCATTTGGGACCGTAAAAGACCATTTTGATCTAAATGGTGAGGGTGAGGTAGAGAGAGATGGAGTTTGGGCTGCACACAAAGCAGTGATAAGGGGTAAATGCATTCAGATTGGTGCATGCTCTAAAAGAACAGTTAGCCCAAATAATTATACTAAACAAAAAAATTTCGACCCTTCAAGCAATCCCCCTCTCTAGGAGACCACCTGAGACTTAGGCGGAAATATTTAAACTCAAACAACAGTTGCAGGAGATTTTACGTAAAAAAGCGGTAACACTACTGCAAAAACCCAATCTCAGTATTTCACACTCTCGAATAAGCCAGATAAAATGCTAGCCAGAAAGCTCCACCAGCAACGAGCAAACTCTTTTATTCCAAAACTAAAGATGGAGAATGATAAAATTATCTATAAGCCACGTGACATTACGGAGGCATTTGAAAAATGTTACGCCAATCTGTATTCTGCACCTGCTAGGTCGGGCTCGATTGATCATATGACCCAAATAGACACTTTTTTGTCTTCCATTAAACTCCCAAAACTGGATGCCGGACATTCAGATCTGCTGGATGGGCCCATAGATCTAACTGAAGTTAAGAGAGCTATAAAAGAGACCAAGGCTCATAAAGCACCTGGCCCGGATGGGTTTACAAATTTTTATTATAAGCAATTTATAGATACGTTAGCACCCCATCTTCAGCGGCTTTTTAATGATTTTTTGTCTGGTAAGCCTATGAGGGCAGAATTCCTGGAAGCCAAAGTGATAGTAATACCTAAGGAGGGTAAAGACCCATCTCAATGTAAAAGTTATAGACCTATCTCCTTGATCAACTGTGATGTTAAACTCTACTCTAAAATCTTAGCGAACAGGCTATCTCAGGTGCTGCCGAGCCTAATACATCCAGACCAGGTTGGGTTTATCCAGGGTCGTGAAGCGCCAGACAACACCAGAAGGATCATAAACTTGCTTGATGTAGCATCATTCCAGAATACGCCCTTAATGCTGTTATCCCTTGACGCGGAAAAGGCCTTTGATAGGATCGATTGGGTGTATATGGCTGAGACATTACATAAATTTGGCCTAAGCGAGAAGTTAGTGAAGGGTATTTTGGCATTATATTCGGCCCCGACAGCATATGTCGCATACCAGGGGTTTAAATCTCGATCATTTAAAATCACGAGAGGGACACGGCAGGGGTGCCCTCTATCTCCTCTCCTCTTTGCTTTGTGTATTGAACCTCTGGTGGTAACCATCAGAGAGGATATGAATATAAGGGGAGTTAGAGTGGGAGAGACGGAACATAAATTAAGCCTCTTCGCGGATGATGTCATGCTTACTATCTCCGAACCATTAGTCAGTCTCCCTAACCTGTTCCATGCTCTTGAACTTTTTGGTAGGATCTCTGGCTTTAAAATTAATTCGAGTAAGAGTGAAGCACTAAATGTCTCCTTACCAGAGCAGTTGAAAGCCCAATTATCAGGAAACTTCTCCTTTAAGTGGGTCCAAAACCACATTAAATATCTAGGGTTTTTTATCCCCAGACAATCTGGCCTAACGTACTCAGCAAACTTCCTGGCGCTCATTAAAAAATTAATTACGGATTTAAATACGTGGTCCTCATACAAAATTTTGTGGTTAGGGAGTGTCATGAATCACCCAGGGGCCATATTGGATTTGGTGTGAACTATGCTGGGGCCATTTTGTGACTGGCAGCAGTGGCCATTTTGGGCTGGGTTATCTTCCACATGCTGTTGCCATGTGGAAGAACAAAAGGTTTGGGTTGTGGTGATAATATGTTAGTATTATATTGTATATTGTATTGTGGAGTGATAGCTATGTTTTAATTAGTCAACCCTCCCCCATTGTATAAACTCTCAGTCAGGAGTTGGCCATATGGTCTTTAGTGTAAACAAAGGAGATAGCAGACCAAATAGATTTGCCAGACTGCCAGGCACCGCAGGACAATAGTATAGTATGGGGTTTCCCAACCACAAGCCCAGGGGCATAGTTCAAGAGCTAATAAAGGAATGTTTCCAGTCTGAGATCCAGACCAAAATGAACTAGTAGCCACGCCTGGGGAAGGCCCTGGGGGAGGAGACTAATAAGTTCCCACAAATTACTTCTGTGAGAATGGCCAGAGGGGAATGAGGGTTTGACTAAGAGTAGCCACTCCCTCCACTGTGTGTGTGTGAAATGTTTTAAATATGTGGTTCCAAAATAAAACGTGGTTCATAATTTTCATCAAGACTTTGTGTGTAGATGTATTATTTACCCGGGGACATATGCTTGCAGTAAGATTCGTCAGACTTACTGTCAATATTGCTCAGTCTAAACCAAGGGCTGAGACATGATGTTCCTGTACTCAAAGCTACTCCAAGGTCCAGAGTAACCCAAATCCGATCAACAGAACCCAGCCAGAGAGTGGGTCTTGACAAGTGTTGGCACAGTGGTGGGGTACTCTGAGAAGGACCAGAAAATGGAGCAGCAGCATGAGGACATGTCCAAGGAGGCAAGACGCAGGTTCAGGATAGCCAGGGAGTTTTGCCCCGGGGAGATAACGCTGGAAGAGGCAATTAAAGGACTGAACCTAATAAAGCAGCAAATACAGGAAGAACGTACAGGGGTGAGTGTCCAAGCTCAGCAAAGGCTTGGGGTCATCCCTGCAGAGATGCCAGTAAGAGTCAAACTGGCAAATCAGAATTTTAAACAGTCCCAGGATGATAAAAACAGCATTGACGGATTTATCCAAGAGGACTACAGAGGAAGGGTCCTGCTAAATCAATGGATGGCATTCCTGCAATTATGGCATGGCCATGAGCTGGCAAGCTGGTTGGAGGAACTGGTAGAGAAAGAGATGGACTTGGAGGAACAGTATCTGGCCAGGGTAGAGTCCTTTGGTGGCCGGAGAGAGGATCTCTATTTTCGTTTGGATCTACAATATGGGGTTGAGGAGATTCTGAATGGTGATCCGGAATGTGGCATGGGAACTGCAAGGAGACATAATAACTTGTTTGTTGAACGCTGCCGGGGTCTGGGACTGGAACCATGGTTCCCGGAGGCTCCTTTGCTAGAACCCCTGGTTCGGCAAGAGCAGCAACTGGAGGCTGAATATGTTCAATTGTGGGATGCGATACCCAAGAAGTATTTTGGCCCATCCGGATGGGAGGACGGCTCACCAGACCCTTACAACTCAGACGGTATGTACCAGAGTGAGTATGCTCACTGGAACTGGGGAGAGGCATTTCTAGACTGTAAACAAAGTGAGGAGTGGGAAGGGGTAAACACTGTTCCTTTGCCAACTCCTGGGGATGGAGAATGTTTGCCCCTAGAACATGCAGTAACTGTGTCAGGGCCTAGTCACCAGCCCCAAGAGCCAGAGACCCAGTGGAATGTTCCCTGGGTGGGGTCAGATAATCCATGTCTGCCCCCTGATACCCCAAGAGATTTAATCCCAGAGGAAGTGGGAACTGCTCACAAGCTAGGGCCAGATAAGTTAAGTCTGCCCTCAGAAGTTCTAGGCAAAGTGTGTTGGCCAGAACTGTTAATGGAGCCAGAGGCTCTGGATTATTATGTGATGGACGGTGGGAAGGGAGCCTTAGAGGCCAGGCTGGGTGGGAATGATGAGATTCCCCAGCCTGCATCAGATAACCACTGTCTGTACCCTGACACCCCAGGGGAGTTGTTCCCAGAGGTGCTAGTGAAGCACAGAGCCCAGGAGGGTTGTGTAAGAGACTGTGGGGAGGGAAAGGAATTGGTTTCTGGCTACAGGGAACCTGACCTCACACAGCAAGAGTGTGCCAGGGGCACAAAGAGCCAGGCCGGGGCAGCAAGCATGCCAGCTTTGGCAAAAGCATTATGGGTGCAGAGTGGCACCATGATAGAGGGTGTACCAAGTGGGGAGATACCCTGGATAACCATTGTCCAGGGGCCCACTGGAACAGACACCACTCCAAAGATCCAGTTCAACAGAAAGGACTGGGATAAAGTTGCTCAACCCCGGGCAATGGAGGAGTCCGGCACTTCAGCTGGATGGGAGCAGCATAGCCCCCCAGCCAAGTCAGAGGAGTGTAAGCACAGCTTGGGTGGGAGCAGCGTAGCTCCCCAAGCAGCAACGGAAACAGCTGGACCAGAGGAAGAAAGCCAAGAGGAACTGTCCCTTTGCAATCCCATAGGCCCAGAGACTATTTTAGAGATCCCAGCCCAGCTGTGGGGACTGGCTGGGGGGAACAGGGTTGCTATGGGACAGAAACTGTGGCCCACCTGTTGTACTATGGGATTCCAGACTATTTGGGTGGGTGTGAATGGGAAGAGCAATTTGCTCTATACAGTGGGAGCAAGGCCAAGGGCTGGGGGAGGTTTTTACTCTGCACCTTGGGACAGACAAGAACTGGCATAGCATACAGAGGGCCAAACCAGCACATTCATGACTATCAGCATAGCTGGAAAAATCAGGGATGTTTCCTGCCACGCTTGGGGAGGTGTTGTCATGAATCACCCAGGGGCCATATTGGATTTGGTGTGAACTATGCTGGGGCCATTTTGTGACTGGCAGCAGTGGCCATTTTGGGCTGGGTTATCTTCCACATGCTGTTGCCATGTGGAAGAACAAAAGGTTTGGGTTGTGGTGATAATATGTTAGTATTATATTGTATATTGTATTGTGGAGTGATAGCTATGTTTTAATTAGTCAACCCTCCCCCATTGTATAAACTCTCAGTCAGGAGTTGGCCATATGGTCTTTAGTGTAAACAAAGGAGATAGCAGACCAAATAGATTTGCCAGACTGCCAGGCACCGCAGGACAATAGTATAGTATGGGGTTTCCCAACCACAAGCACAGGGGCATAGTTCAAGAGCTAATAAAGGATGTTTCCAGTCTGAGATCCAGACCAAAATGAACTAGTAGCCACGCCTGGGGAAGGCCCTGGGGGAGGAGACTAATAAGTTCCCACAAATTACTTCTGTGAGAATGGCCAGAGGGGAATGAGGGTTTGACTAAGAGTAGCCACTCCCTCCACTGTGTGTGTGTGAAATGTTTTAAATATGTGGTTCCAAAATAAAACGTGGTTCATAATTTTCATCAAGACTTTGTGTGTAGATGTATTATTTACCGGGGACATATGCTTGCAGTAAGATTCGTCAGACTTACTGTCAATATTGCTCAGTCTAAACCAAGGGCTGAGACATGATGTTCCTGTACTCAAAGCTACTCCAAGGTCCAGAGTAACCCAAATCCGATCAACAGAACCCAGCCAAAGAGTGGGTCTTGACAGGGAGGATTCACGCTATCAAAATGAATATTTTGCCCAAGCTCCTGTATCTCTTCCGTACCATTCCAACGGCTGTTCGTTCCAAGGATATCTTGGCTATTCAGGGGGCAATATCTCGCTTCATTTGGGACCGTAAAAGACCTAGAATAAATAAGACGGCCATGAAGGCTGCAAAGGCCAGAGGAGGGCTGGCCCTACCAGACCTATTGAAATATTGTAAAGCCACTAGATTAACCCAAATCACTAAATGGTTTGGTACAGAACAAGTGCCAATATGGGTAGAATTGGAAACAAATATCTTTGAACAAAGTGGCCTCCACATTAAACAGGTTATTTGGCTTAGCTTACATTCTAAGTTGGGGAATGCCTCCTTTACTAACTGCATGGTCCAGTCTCTGGCAGTTCTGACTCAGACAAACAAGAGAATCCCACTGGTTGAAACAAGCTCATGGATAGCCCCATTGTGGGTATACCAAAGAACGGCACTAATTGATAGACTCTCGCAATTTAAGTGGTGGATAGACAATACATTTACGGTGGTGGCTGATCTGTTGAGGGGTAATGAACAGTGGTCTATTACAGCATTTAGGGAAGAACACCATTTACCATTAAGGGAATGGCTTAATTTGTCCCAGATACCTGTCAATATCTCCAAAGTAATCAAATGTAATGCAGCTGCCAGGACTACTCCATTTGAGAAATGTTGCCTTGAGAATCCGACTGGCAGACGGAATATCTCTATTATTTATAACTACCTAACAGACCAGACCACACCACCTAAATTACATCATCAACAATCTTGGGAGTCGGAACTTGCCATTGACTTAAACGAGGCTCAATGGAATAAAATACATAAACAGGAGGCAGGCTCCTCATTGAACGTAATATTGAGGGAAAATTCACACAAGACTATTTTGAGGTGGTACCTAACACCGGCTAGGTTGAAGCTTTCCAATCCTTCTTTGGAAGGTAATTGTTTTAGGGGGTGTACTGAATTAGGTACTCTTAAACATGTCCTGTGGGATTGCCATAGGATTGCCCACATCTGGCTGGGGACATATGATATCTTGGAGAAACTCTGGGATTGCAGGATTCCCCAAAAACCAGAAGAAGCTCTTTTAGGTCTACCCATAGAGGGCCTTAGTAACCAGGCTCAACTTTTGTCACACCAAGTGTTTTTGGCAACTCGAGTTACGCTAGCTAAAGCCAGGAAATCGGGAATACCCACAAATAGTGACGTTTTACGTAAGCTTAAGTTCATATATGATATGAGCGTTATCTCAGCTGACCTGAATCAATCATACAAGAAATGGGCTTCATGCTGGGACACCTGGATCCTTAAGATCGGATGGTAAAGTTACAGAGTTCTCTAATTCTTAGGACAATCAGGGTGTGGATCCTGATTTTCCATGTCCCTCTCTTCCCCTTTTCTTCCTTCCCCCCTTCCCTTTACCCTAGGCGTGTTTTTTCCTTTGTTTTTAGGTTACAAGTTTGATAACATGTATTTTTATATGTAGTAATCTGAATTCATATAACAAAAAAAGAAAAAGAGAGAGAAAGCAAAAAGTCGATAATTGAAGTTAAAAGGTTATTTATTTGTATGTTTATATTTTTCAAGGACATTGTCTATATCATTCTTGTTTTATCGTTGAAACATGTGTATTATTGTATTACCTTGATACTCTTAATAAAAAAATATTTAAAAAAATGTTTTTCTTCTACAACTTAATTTCTTAAAGAATTTAAACTATAGTTTATGTTAATTAACATGTAAGCTTATTGCAAACAAGAAATGTATTCCTTTCAGAAACTATAAAATAGCTTTGTGCATTAAATTAAATAAAATAGATAAAATTGTAATTTAGCTTTTCTTTATGGTGATGTTATGAGCTGTGAGATATTCAGACATTTTTAGAAAGCTGATTTAACTAATTTAACTGATACTTTGTTGCAATCTTTTTGATTCTTACCTTGTTTGTTTAACATGTATTGTGTAGGACTAAACATCATCTCCCTGTCACTGATGCAGGACGGCATGAAATTGATGGCTCACGCAGTAGATGATTTTAAAATAATAAATGTGTATTACACTGAATCCAAAAACACTTTAGATGAAGCAGAAATATCTCTTATATTCAGCTGGTAAAATGTATTACAAAGAATTTGTTTTAGATAAAAACCCACAGCCTTTCCAGTTTATGCTTAGATTAGTGCTTGTAATGTGCAGCTGTTTACTGTTTCTTTCGCTGCCTGTGTTACTTCCCCAGAGTGTGTTAAAGGGCCAGTGTAGTCCACAAAATCTATAGTATTTGAGTTAGGTACCAGCCCCAGACTGATGACATCCATTTAAGATCGAAACAGCTGTCTGTGGGTAGGTTTCCTAACTCGTGCATAATTCATCCTATGCTATGCTTCAAAGCTGAGTTATACAGGAGGCATATGCTATAATGAGTTAGTTAGCAATCAGCTTTTAATCCAAACCCACTCTATTTACTTTTACTTTTAAATTATATGTATGTTTTTATAAATGATTATGTATGTTTCCTGATACTTAATATACTTAATAATATTATAATATTACTTCATATTATTTAGCATTAAAGCTTAGCTTCCAGCCTCTTTTTCTGAGCATTAAATAAAATAAATACTAATTAACAGTAATATGAAACATACACTATAGTTTAAATTCTAAAATAAATAAGTGGTATTGGATTAAATACTGAAAATGCATTGTGGACTCATTTGCATGACGTTGCACAGTTTCCCAGAGTACAGTGCAATAACTGTATTTCTCGGAATTCTCAGCAGGAAATACTTTTTTTTTAATGTATTCTTAGATATCCAAATTTGAACACAAATGTATTAATTATTAAATATATATATGTACAGTATATATACAGGAATAGCTTGTTGAATGCTGTAGATAAGTTCCAAGCAATAGGAGTGCTAAGCGGATCAGCTCTAAACGGGGCAATTTAACATGGGGAAGATAGGGGAACTCATGAAAAGAAAATACACAATTGCAATTGAAATTTAAACTTTTTGGGGTTTATATGAACTTAAAACAAACAGCAAAACATTAGCAGAAATATATACTTTACATTTATGATGTTGAAGCTACTGGTTCATCCTGGATTCTGCTTTTTTTTAAGAATCAGTGCATTAAAGGCTAGGGGGTTAAATAGGGAATTACAGGTCAAAATAGCGTTATAGTGACAAAGCGCTTAAAGGGGTCAGGTTCAGCAGCGTATACCTGTATATAAATAGAGGCATACCCCTTTTAACTCTGTAGATGTGTTCCTAGAAGACCAAGTGCTAAACGAAACAGTGTTAAACGGGTCAATTTTAAAATAGAATAAATCACAGGCAAACTTGATTTTAAAATTCGTTTCATGGCTCTTGATGTTTTGGAATGATACACAAGCATGAAATCCGTGTTAATCGGGGATGGGTCGGGCAAAAACAGCTTTATAGTGAATCAGTATTAAAAGGGGTAGTGTTAAGTGGGGTCTGGGTCTACATATATATATATATATATATATATATATATATATATATATATATATATATATAGTAAACTCCCCGTTATTCGGGGACTCCCTATTGACTGATACGTGTAGTTTCTGGTTAATCGCAGTCCCCGAATTTAAGGGTCTAAACGACCCTTAAACACCCCAAAACCCCTTTTTTTTTTGCAGTCTCGAACTCTGTATAGTGCCGTATAGTAAATTTAAAATGGGGAATTGATGCCGGTGCCGGTTGCTTTAAACGGTTGGTTAGGTCCCGGATAATCGGGAGTTTACTGTATCCTTATAGATTTGTGGGCATATTTGCATGTCCTAGCTCAGTTTCCCAGAATGCAGTGTAATAACTGTTTTTCTTGGAACTCTGAGCTGGAAGCAGGTTTTTCAAGTTGCTTAAGACATTCAAATGTGAACACAGATGTCCTTTTTATTTACTGTACTACTGTATGGTGGAGGCTTCTATCGCTCTTTTGCCCACCATATATTAAATGATTGTTGTGGGGAACTACCTACTCATAAGTCCACAACACAAGCTGAGATCCCGCTCCATGGTGATGATAGCCAGTAAGCTTGAAACAGCTGTACATGGATAGGATTCTTAGCTTGTGTATAATCAAACCTTGGCTTCCCATTAAGGCTGTGTAATACAACAGGCATAAGCTTAAATGAAGCCATGTTTGATAATGGCTATGGATTGAAGAGCGAGGCATTTGTGGGCACATTTGCATGTCCCAGCTCAGCTTCCCAGAATGCAGTGTAGTTACTGTTTTTCTTGGAATTCTGAGCTGGAAGCAGGTTTTTTTCACTTGCTTAAGACATTCAAATGTGAACACAGATGTACTATTAATTTACTATATATATATATATATAATATATAATATTTGTCGTAATTGCGAGCTTGTCGGTAACGCTATGTTAAAAGTTGGAAGGGAGAGGGGGGAAACAGACACAGAGGCCAGAGAGTGAGGAGAGGCTCGCAATGAGCGGCGAAGGGCACGAAGCTGGTGGGTTGGAGGACGTCTGCAATAAGCGCTCATTGCGAGGCCCGTAAAGTAGAGGGGGGAAAGGCTCGCAACGAGCGCTGAAGGCCAGCAACTTAGAGGGGGGAGAGCCTTGCATTGTGTTGCAAACAGAATTATTGCCATCATTTTTGACAAGTCGCTAGTATATATATATATTAATTATGACCTTATATGCTGCAGTGAGAACTACACAACTTTTGCAGATCAGAAATGGGAGGTGGCTGAATGCAGAGGAGGTTCTATCTGCAAAATGTGAATATGGTAGCTAAACTGCCAGTGCATTCAACAGGGCTAATAGAATCCTTATTTATTTAGAAAGTTTTGCTATTTTCTTTCTTTTTTTTTTTGCTTTCAAGAGACCATTCAGGTGGACCCTCATTCTAAGGAATCTCACTTGCCCATTTTTACTATACCACAGTTTAAAACAAAAAATAAAAACTACATTTTTGCACTGAGAAATGAGCACATTACTGAGATTTTATAATGTATGCAAATAAGGCAGTCAGTCCTTGGTGAGGTTCACTATTAAGTGGCAGGTGTTCAGTCCTTGAACTGTGAAGACCAAACTGGTGTGCAATGGAAAGAAAATCGAAGTCACTGGAATCTCTGAATCAACATTAAGAATAATGATAATAAGGAATCAATCTGAGAAATAAAAAAAAAAAAGCTGTGTGACAAGAATGACAGCTGATAAGCTCATACAAATAGGACTGATTATGTAGAAATTAGAAACAATGTTTACTCAATGGATTGAGCATCAAAATCAAGATGCTGTTCTCATATCAGCCATTACTATCCAAGCTAAGGCGAAAAGTCAAGCTGATCTCAAAGTCTGTCCTTTGCCGTAAGCGATGGGTTGAACATTTTGAAAGTCGATATGGATTCCATAACCTAGAACAGCGGTTCTCAACCGGTGGGGTCATGACCCCCTTGGGGGTCGAATGACAATTTGCCAGGGGTCACCTAAAACCATCAGAAATTATTTTTTGTCTATTTTACTCTGTAAAACTTGTTATTGTACAATTTTTTCCAGTGGTAATTAGTACTTTCTTCCTATAATTGTCATTTGATAGAGGTTGGCAGACAATTTAATCATAATGATTACAAAACGTTTCAATTCTCGTAACTTTACTATTTTTAACTTTCACAATATATATTACATATTGTTTTTGTGATTAATCACTACTCTTTAAATCAGATATTTATATTTCAATTCATAACAGTAGCAAAATTACAGCAATGAAGGAGCAACGAAAATAATTTTGCTGTTAGGTGTCACCACAACTTGGAAAATGTTATCAAAGGGTCGCGGCACTAGCAAGGATGAGAACCGCTGACCTAGAGTTAATACGTGAGGCTGCAGCAGCTTATTTAATTGGTACTGTAATATTTTGTGTTCAGCTTTGAGTGGCAATTGAGGAGCATGGTCATTTGTCTCAGCAAGTGTTCAGTCTGGAAGTTCTGGAAGCGTATGCCAAGCAGAAAATACATCTCAGCGCAAGAGAAGATGGCATGGGGATTTAAAGTCAAATGGCTGTTGGAGGCAATGCATCTGTAGGTCATTAAACCAACCCCCTGATGGTATATCACTCTGAAAACCCACAAGCACCGAAAGAGCGTTTTCCTGTTGCTTGGTCGTGTAACAGGAAAGCTTGGAATTGCAGCAGCTACTTTTCCAATGAACTCCATCATGAAATGAAAGCCTACTGTAAGACGGTAAAGGTATCCTTTAAAAAATGTCTCCATTTGCATAATGCACTGGGACACATTAATGTTAACATATAGATCAGGGTGTCATTGCAACTCTCAAAAGTCATTATCATGACCCTAACTTACAAAGCCCTCAATAATAATGCTCCCCCTTACATCTCTGCTCTCATCTCCAAATACTCCCCCACCCGCCCTCTTCGTTCTGCTAATGACCTTCTTCTTTCTACAACTCTTGTCACCTCCTCTCAATCCCGCCTCCAGGACTTTTCTTGTGCTACCCCTAGTCTCTGGAACTCCTTACCCCGCTCCACCAGATTATCCCCTTGCCTCAAAACATTTAAAACCTCACTTAAAACGCATCGCTTTAAAGAGTTATCACCTTCCACCCTAACACGCTTATCACCTCTCTCTCCCTCTTTTACCACTCACTATCCATTAGATTGTAAGTCTGTGAGTTTCTATCCTAAGTACTTTGGGAATTCACCATGGACATTGGATTCCTAGCTCAAAGGCAGGACCTTCCTTCCTTTGCTAAATGTTAATCTGTATTTATCACTGTCTGAACCTAATTTATGTACAGCGCTACGGAATATGTCGGCGCGTTATAAATAAACTATAATAATAATAATAATAATAATAATAATAATGATCTCTGTAGAACATTTATTCAGTTAGTTAAGGAAATTGTTGGCAAAACTCAGCTTTCTGTGAACATCAAAAACGCTATGAATAATATTAGAAATTGATGGGCAGACATTGCTTGCATAAAGGGGAGTTTGGAAAAAGATTTGGCCTGATATCTCTGATTGTAATGTCTTTAATCCTAAGATTGAGCTTTCACATTCAAGGAATTGACCTTGTTCTGCAAGGACTGTTGGATTTGAAGATGTGGATGAGATTGAGATGATGAGTTCCCACACAAATGAAAAACTTTTTGAAATGGTGAAAGACTTAAATGAAGAACATGATGAACCACTTGTTGTAAACCTGTTAAACATATTCAATAATTCAAATGAAGGGATTTTTTTAGCACATTAACACTGCTGTTAGTATTCTTAACTAGAATGATTCTAACAGGGAGATAAATTCTGTAGTTGCAAGAGCGATTCAGAGCTATTAGCAAGAACTATATATGGGAGAAAAAATCTGCAGGCAGTTAAAGGGATGGGGAAGGTTTCTGAATCTCACTAGGACTATAATATACCTAGGTATCTCTTTCCCATTCTGGATCGCTACCTTGTTATGGTGAAGGGGCTCCTCAAGCAAGCGGGGGGACTCAAAGGCTTAATTGGCATGATTTTTGCACATGACACTGTTCACTATCAGAACGCCCCGGGAATTCTTCAACAAAAAAAGCTACATCCCTGCTATCAACTAATATGGATAAATTGTACTCTGAATTCTAGGTGCTGAAATGGGTATATAGTTACATACACACAATTACAATCATCTTTATATACACATTTCAATTCATGTAGTTTCTGGGCTGATTTATAAGAATATTACTATTAAAGGGACATGGATGGTTTCTGGATTTCACCTATGTATCTATGTATCTTGTTGCTTTTATGTATTTTATTTTACTAAGAAATGCTTAAATGCCCTGTTTTTGCCTAAAATGTGTACCTGTTTGGATCTGCCCTCTGTAGCACATGCAACTCAGTGCAGTGTTTCAAATTAGCCTGTCAGTGACCTCTCTCAATAAGCATGTTACAGAATGTTGACACTGATTGGTTGCTATGAGACAGGGTAACCCCTGTACTTAAAATTACACTGCATCCATGAGCTGCAGAGGGGAAAGACAGTTAGGAACTATTTGTAAGATTTTAGGAAGAGCTTTTTTAGGACTTTTTAATAAAATAAAGTACACAAAAGTTAAATGATATTCCTAGTGAAATCCAGAAACCTGCATAAATCCAGTATTAATATAATACATATGATGTAGAGGTTGGGGAGGCAAAGAGATATTTGCCTATAGACACTTCTATAAACCCAGCCCTGTATATCTTCCTCATGGCATAGATTTTGAGTATTGTGTTGCTTATTTAGTTTGTCGTTTGTCACACACTACGTTGTTCAGTCTTGACTGACGTTTTTTGACACACCATGCTTATCCACTTGGAATTCATGGCAGAGATACTGGAGTGGGTTGCCAGCTTCTTCGCCAGTGGGCCACATCATACAGCTCCTGGTATCTCCCATCCAAGTACTGACCAGGCCCAACCCTGCATTGCTTCAGGATGGTGTGACCTCTTGGTTCCCTGACTGGAATCAAACCCAGGTCGCAGTGGTGAAAGCACCAAATCCTAACCACTGGACCACCAGGGAACCCTGCATAAAGCTTTAGTCTGAGCCATATAATTGAATAATTATCAGAATATAACATAATTCAACATTCATTTAAAAAAGTTTTGATATAGGAACTCTTGTGTGTAAAAAATATATATTTCATATGTACATGTAACTTCTTAGTAAATGTTGACATAAAACAGAGAGGCCAGCGCTTTGGTTTTATGAACCTTCCAATCCTTCCTATGTAATTCCCTGACATTTAAGGCCATGTAGCTGTTTGAATGAGGAAGAGCAGAGGCAGCAGATACACTGTATAAACGCGTTATTCTATACTGTTACAGGAAATTATGTTCATGCTTACAGTAGGATTTTCTCTGTGTCAGAATGAAACACGTGTGCTCTTCCTGTGATTTGTGTTCACTAAATCTAATCATTTTACTGCATGTTTTGCTGTGTTTTCTAGTTTCCAGATGTAGCACGCTAACATTTCTTAATATCATATCCCATTCTGACTAGCAAAATAAAAAAATATATAACTATTTAGAATTGAAATGTAATTATTTCATTTTTTTATTTACCAATCAAAAATATATCACTAAACGAGGCTAGAGTAAATAACCCCATCAAACAACAAAGAAAATGTATAATTTAGTGTTGAAATGAAACGTACACTTAAAATAAACACAATTGGAACTGGTTTTAAATATGAATTCAAAGTGGATGTGCAATAAAATGTATATAAAAGTTATAAATATTTTTTTGCATAAATTAACTGAAACATTTGAGGTTATAGTCCTTATCAACAGCAATTCAGCAGTCATCATAACAGTATACAAGACTTTCTGAATGAAACAAAATGTGCAATATCAAAGCATTTGTTTTCTGTTGCCTTTTTCTTCTCATGTGTACTCATTTACTTCTCTGAGAATACAAGATTATTTTGCTTTTTTGAGCAAGTTTTTACCATATATCTATCAAGGAGAATTGGGTGTGAACACAATGAAACGCGTAGGTTTTTGTTAGAAGGCACCCTTAAACAAACTCCTCACTGATAAAGTTCTCTGTGAGGATCTATATACATTCCTTTACAGTGAAGACCACTAAAATCTGCAGGCAATTGGACTGATAATCAGCTTTGTGCTCCTTATCTGGAGGAGGATTAGACAGCCCTAACCTGGTCCAGTGGTGGTGTATTCTGATGTGAGCTTGTGGCATTTCCTGGGCCGGATTTACATTTTTGGAGCCCCTGGGCAGTGAGCTCTAAGGCGCCCATGTGCACATGTAGTGTACACTACCGTTTTCTGCTTAGTGTATGCCTACATAGATCATACATACATCACACCACACACACATCATACATACACATCACACATACACATGCATCACACACACATACATAACACACACACATTGCACACATCACACACACATACATACATTACATACACACATCACACACACACATACATACACACCTCACATCACACATACCACATCATACACACATGCATACACATACATACAACACACGCATACACATACCACACACACACTCATAACACATGCACACACACACATACATAACACCCACACATCACACACACACACATACATACATTACATACACACATCACACACATGCATACACACACACATCACACATACCACTTCATACACACATGCATACACATCACATACACACACACATACCACACACACACTCATAACACATACACACACCATTTATATGTATTTAGTTTACTAGAGGGCAGCTAGGCAGAATATAAACTTTACCTTTGTCATGGACTCCCAGGATCAGGCTAGTGAAGCTTCTTCTCATGGGCAGGAGCAGTGCTGCTGGTGGAAATGGGAGGGCTGGGGGAGGAGCCTGGTCCCAGCATCTTGGTGATGCCATCTTGAGCACTTGGTGCAAAATGTCTCCTTCTCACTTCCTATGCCTGCAGTACTTCCTGTATTTATTTCCAGGAAGTGAGAAGGAGGCGCCCCTCTCATAGGCCTGCCTGTAGGCTAGTGTATATAACACCTAATGGATCAATTCTATGTAATTTTATTTAATCTTACTAAATTACTCTGTGAATGTGCCTGTTGTGTATGCCCTCATCCAAATGCTCTGTGTTCCCATTTTGTGTCCTCCTTCCATTCCTCCATTTATGTGCCCACAGTGTATCTTCATTCCATTCCTCTTTGTAGGTGCCCTCTATGTATGCCCTAATTCCATTTCTCTGTGTACGTGCCTTTTGTGTGTCTTCATTCCATTCCTCTGTATATATGCCCACTGAGTGTGCCCTCATTCCATTCTTCTATGTATATGCCCACTGAGTGTGCCCTAATTCCATTCTTCTATGTATGTGCCCAATGAGTGTGCCCTAATTCCATTGCTCTGTGTACCTGCCTTTTGTGTGCCCTCATTGCACTCATCTGTGTATATGCCCATTGTGTGTCCTCACTCCATTCCTCTGTTTATGTGCTCATCGTGTCCTCATTTGAACCCTCTGTGTATTTGCCCATTGTGTGTGCTTGCCCATTCCACTGTGTATGTGTTTCATGTGTTTTTTCTTAGTCCATTCCAATTTTCCAGCTATAGGGAGATATTGGACTATGTTGAATAGCACAGCACTTTACAATGCAAGCTTCTTCTTGGACCTCTTCCCACTGCCAAAGTAAAAAAACACTACAATGGCGGTTCATTGTCCATATTTGTTTTTAATGGCTAATAATTTAAGTGCTATGGCTTTGTTTACTTTTAAAAGACATCCTTGAGTATTGTCAAGGCTAGTTTTTAAAACTACATGCAACATAAAGGATTACTGTAGTGGTCCTAGATCAGGGTTTCATTTGTTTCTTTAATAACTGAATAGCCATAAAACTTTAGTATTGGATGATCCAGAGAACTGTTCTTATTAGTTGTCCAAGGATAGACACTGGATCTATCACTGTCCTCATAGCTGTGTACTGTATATGTACCATTGTGCAGTCAAACAAACTAGTCTGTAGGGGATTTTCGGATAACCGCCAGCACAGGTCTGCTCCCACCTACTGGGCAACTAATATGGCTTGAGAGAAGCTGATCTGCTGAAGGCTGCAACATATTTCAAATGTCTTATAACACTTATGTTGCTGCTGATAAATTATTAAATAAACAAATGTAACCCTATTGTACAACCACTACAGTAGTGTTTTAATTGATTTTTCTAAAAATACATTTTAATCTGTATTTATAGAATTGACATATTGTTAAAACTTTTATTTCATAAAAATAAAAAAAATTCCTTGTAAAAGGCAAACTTTTGATTTCCCTTTGGGACATTAGTAACAGGCAACATCAATCTTTCAGAACACAACAATGTACAGGAAAAAAAAAACATCAAGCTGGTTACAATCTGGTGTTAAAATAATTTACTACCCTGAACCTTAGCAGGCCTGAAAAATGGCCTGTCACAAACTTCATGGTGGAAATGGAAAAGTCAACAATAAAACAAAAGTAATTTGTGTGGAACAAAATAATGACTTAAAATGAAAAAAGACAGTTTCTTACCACATGGAAAGTTACTTATTAGCGATCAGGGTTGCTTTACCTTGTAAACGATTTATGATACCATGCAACTGTATTTAAGTATTAATTCTCAATTGGGGAGTTTTACTTTACCTGACTGTTTAATATGTCTCCCGTGTAACATGAGGCCTGATGCCAGCGGCTGTATCCAACCACATAACCAGGGTCGAGTAATGTTTGGCCTATTCTATTCCATGCTGTTTTAATTTACAATATATATATATATATAATGTGTTTGATTCAGACTGCTCATTACCAAACAGATGGGAGCTGACCCCCCCTCAAATTATTGTGATATTAGACACTAGATCTGCAAATGGCAGATTGATTTTCAAATGTATTAGCTAAATAGGCTAATGATACGTGTTTCATAAAATAATGATCTCATATAACATTATATATATTATATATATATATATGTAGTTCATTACAACAATCATTTAATATATGGTGGGCAAAAAAGTGATAGAAGCCCTCCACCGTACAGTTGTACAGTATATAAATAGTACATTTGTGTTGACATTTGATTGTCTAAAACAATTAAAAAACCTGCTTCTAGCTCAGAATTCCAAGAAAAACAGTTATTACACTGTATTCTGGGAAGCTGCGCAGGTATGTGTAAATGTGGCCACAAATGTCTCGCTCTTTAATCCATAAACCATTTCAAACATGGCTTCCTTTACGCTTATGTCCACTGCATTACACAGCTTTTATGCAAAGCCAAGGTTAGATTATACACAAGCTGGGAATCCTACCCACAGACAGCCATTTCAAGTTTACTGCCTATCATCAGTGTGTGTGGCGGGATCCCAGCTTGTGTTGTGGACCTTAGGAGTAGGTAGTTCACCACAACAATCATTTAATATATGGTGGGCAAAAGAGCGATAGAAGCCCTCCACCGTACAGTATTACAGCAAATAAATAGTACATTTGTGTCCCCATTTAAATGTCAATCGTACCCACGCTGATGATAGGCAGTAACCTTGAAATGGCTGTCCGTGTGTAGGTTTCCCAGCTGGTGTATAATCCAACCTTGGCTTTGCATAAAAGCTGTGTAATGCAGCGGGCATAAGCTTAAAGGAAGCCATGTTTGACTCTAACTTGTAATTTTGGCTGTAGATGTTTTTTTCTCTAAATGTCTAGATGTATTCTATTGACTCAAGCCAGCAACTTGCATCTCTCAACCTCCACATGTAAACCCTGCCTTTGTAAGTAGGATTTCAGGGGGCATGATCTAATTATCTGGCAATAGTTAAGCAAGCTGTAATTTACTTCTTAGACACTACCAATAGTAAATGAGACTGAAATCATGACGTCAGTAAAACATGGAAGTTAGACGTAACCTGCAATCGAAGGCTAAGCATTAATGAGTGCCAATAAGTAATATTTGCTGATCTGGCTCACAATCAATCACTCTTATTTAGTACTCATAATATTTTTGTCAGAAACTTGATACATTTTCTAGTTGTGGGTCTGACTTAATTTGTGAGCTAGACGTAAAGTTCTAATAGAATACTGATTTTGTGTAACTTTAATTATTTGGCACTCGTAATGTTCGAGCTGTCCAAAAATCAATGGAGAGGCAAGCCCTAAGTTGCGTCTTTGGCTTGCCAGTGGTGATTGCAATCGGCTAACTTGCCATCGGAATGCGAGTAGCTAATAGAATATGTGGAAGTTTAAGAGCGACTTTAAGTGTGTGTAACATTGCGAATTAGCTAATAAAATAGGGCCCTATGTGTCTCCATTTGGTCCCTAGGAGTATGCTCTAAGATGAAATCCAAAGGGTATAAAAATCAAAACACATGTTTTTTAGTGGAATATAAAAAAAAACATGAAAAATAAAGCTGTGTAATTAATATTTTGCTGATTTCCCTGATTTTTGTTGATGGATCCCATTGTGGAAAATTGTTGTAATTTAACATTTCAACCTTGTTTCATACTAAAAATAGCAAATTAATTCTGTTTAGAGTTGAAGGCAAGGACGGCAGTTCCTTGTCTTTATTTCCTACACCCACATGGAAAATAGTAATGAATATATATTTTCTTAGGTGAATAAATGTCAACTTGTCCTGAAATATAGCTTAGCGCTCAAAACTATTTATCTTTATGCACTAATATGTTCTGAATTTTGCTACAAACAGTCAGAAACAGTAAGTAGGAATGTCTCTGTTTGAGCTTACACGTTCAAGTTAAATATTATCCAGGGAAAATGCTCTACATGAATCTAAAAGACACGAGGTGGAGTAAAAATGTCTTGACAGAAGCCATTATCCGTTGTGCATAGGAAGGGTTTAGACTTACAAAACAGGTATTCTAATTATACTTTTTGACCGCTGTTCCACAGCCAGCTGCTGGAAAGGAATTAACGCACTGAACCAGAGAAAGGAATATGACCCACACGCTTCTCACTGGAAATATGGTCCTGTATATACAATTTAATGCGCATAAGCTCCTGTTACTCTCTGTCTTGTGATTGAAAAATTTGACTTGTTTTGCTTGTATTATGACACTTAGTAACTTATCTCATAATGCCTTTTTGCATAAAGGACGCAGTCACCTTGAATCTTCACTTAATTCTATTAAATGGAGAAAGAGACCTAGAACATATATGAAGGTAAAGGGATATGTAATACATGTATGTATCTATTTACTTGTATTTATTTTATTTTATTCAGAATTGCTTGCAATTGCTGTTTTTACTGCCTAAAATCAAACAAATAGTCTCTGTTTGGGTCTGCCCACTGCAGCATATGCAGACAAAAACTCTGTTGGACTGGATGTTCAGTGTTGTGTCCTAGCCTATCAGGGACTACATCTGAGCAGCACATTGCAGAATGTTGCTGTGAGATGGTCACTGATTGGTTAGTCAGTGCACCGTCAGTACTACAGAGTTTTTAAGCACTTCTTAATAAAATAAAGTACATAAAAGTAGAGATAAACAAGTATATTTTATGCCAAATAAAATCCAGAAATCTTCCATATCTCATATGATTTTGAGTTTAATAGATGGATAAATGGTTTTGAAAGAAGTTTTGAAGTCTCTGAGATTTTGTCTCCTTTTGTCCATATGATCAATAGATCATCCATGTAACGGAAGGATCATGTGTTTTTAGTGGAGGGAGGATTGAGAAAAGAGGGAACAGAAAGCATTTCTTAATTGGAAAAGTTTGAACACCCCTTCCTGCTCACTGGCCCAGAAGCAGACTCCTTGCGTCAGGAAATGCAACCATATCTGTACATTTTTTCTAAGTAAAAACTGTCTGCATGACTTTTTTCCTGATTAATTCGGCTCTTAGTTGGACACAACGTTTTCAAACAATTTCAGTTTTCATTGTGCAGTGGCCTTTTAACTCTCAGAATTACTCAGTTTTAATGTGTGATACAAGTGATCATGATTTGTGTTTTTGTAACATATGCTTTCTGCCCTCCCATACATTTAATAAATAAGTAATTGCTCTGTGTGTATGAGTAGCTAAGTTGGGAAATGTCTGTGATTTGCTCACACAGCAAGATAGCAATATACACGCACAGAAAAGGGAATAATGGGTGCGTGCAGACCTTGGACAGGCACTAGCAGGGTCTCCTCCACTTCACTGCCTAGGGGCTCCAAAAATGTAGATTTTTTGCATGAATTAATGGTGCACTCAAAAATAGATTTAACTTGAATAACTCTTATATTAAATATTGAATAAAGGTACCAGTTGTGTTGAGTTAAATTAATTAGGGAGGACTAGTTATTGGTGCACAATTTAAAAGTAAAAACACTTTATTTATTATTTATAACATAACTAAAAGGCATCATTTTAGTAGGACATTAATTAATGGTATACTTAAATTTTTATCAATATTTTTTGTTATCTTAAAAGGGGTATTTTGGTACCTTTGGATCACTTTAGTAACATTTTATTTATTGTAACAATATTGGTAAGAAGCCACAGCTTGGTTCACATGAACTGCAAGTTATCCATTTATGAGGCAGCAGAGTTCCATATGGAAATGTGAGTCCCTGGCATCGAGATAGTTGACGTAATCTCTTAGCAGACTGCTACAGTTAAACAGATGGTGTAAAGCTGTGCACTATAGTTTAAATAAAATTCATTAGAGCTTATATCTGACTGCACTTAAATTAATAATAATTAATAATAATTAATTCATGCTTTCATAAATCTTATAGTTTTTAATATAAATTAAAAGTTTCCAATAAAGTGACCCAATGGATGTTCTTAGCATTATATAAATTCAAATTGTAAGTAGTAAAAAGTACTTTGTCAGTTAAATATTATTGAAAAGACTTGAGTTTTCTTACATTAAAGTTACCGTATTGGCCCGAATATAAGCCACACCCGCATATAAGCAGCACCTGTGAAATTCAAGGGGAAAAAATAAAAGACGATAATATCCGAATATTAGCCCCACCCTTAAAATTGGAGAGATGATTCTTTTCTCTCTAAGTGATCAGCCATAACTGCGAGAAACAGGCTTTCTAATCAGTATCTATGGTAACTTCTTTTGCGGGTTACAGGCCGGAAAATCGCAACTTGCAAACAATCGCTAAAATCGCAAATCGCTATTCAATTGCTACAATTCCGCAGGCACTCATACCTGTAAATGGCAAATGTAAAAGAAAATCCTATGGGTTCCAAATAGGACCAACAAGTGGGTTAAATGTAGCACCGTAAATGCAAATTAAAAATCAATACTGCACTGTAAAATACAGGGAAATCGATGAATGTCATTGAAATTAATGGCACAACAGTCTCAAGCCAGTAAATCAGCAATATTTTTTTTACGTTTGCGAATATATACGTCTTATATTCGGGCCAATACGGTACATTGAAGCTTGCAGACCCAAGGGAGTAATTAGCCTAATAGCTCAGTTGAGTCTGTAACCAATGTCAAATGGCTTTAGACTTACAATATAGCCAGATCCACATGCGGTAAAAAAAAAATACAGTCACAAAATATGTCTGGTGAATGTTTGATAGCTAAAACTGAAAAATTCTATGTAAAAAAATGCATTTTTTTTTAAATACCATTTGACTGATAAAGTGCTTGTTATTACCTATAGTTTTAAATTATACCATGTTTGGAATCTAGGCTTTGTCCCTTACATTTTAAATATTAATGCTTAAATGCTGAAAGCAAATTGCCCCAGCAGTGAACCTAACTGAAGGAAAAGTGGTTTATATATCACCAGTAAGTCCACAGGGATTAGTAATAATTATAAATCCTGGGGCAAAGCTTAGATGCTGTAATTTAAAAATAGGTTAATGGTCTATCTACAATTTAAATATTTTAAGTATCTGGGGGTTCTACAACCTAATTTCTATATGGTATCATGTAGTTTATCAGCTCACTACCAATTAAATTACTTTTTTTTCAATTACAATATATTTTAATAATAGCTTGAAATGTTGCGTATATGAATATTTTATCAAGATACTAGCTCATCACAGTCCCTTCCAACACCCAATTAATTTTCTTTGTATTCCTTAGCAGCTCAGATTATCTAACATACAGAAGTAGCAATAAATGGCAGGGGCGAAAACGTACACATATATTTAAAATGTTATACATGTTCTATTTCATATAAGACGTCTTGTATTTAGGTGGAACTAACTTCAATGAAAGCTACTTGAATATTGCAAGATACCAAGATTTATAGATCCAAGAATATCAAATTGCATACTTTATTTTTATCCAACAGCACTAACTAAACAAAGTTGAATGCCTTGAGAGTTGTTGTTGTTTAGTCGTTCAGTTGTATCCGACTCTCCATGACCCTACAGACAGCATCACACCAGGTACATCTGTCGGTCACTGCCCCTCTGAGCTCCATCAAATTAATGTTCATTACTTCAATTACCTCATTTATCCATCTCCGTCCCTATCGTCCCTTTCTTCTTGTGCCTTCAGTCTTTCCCAGCATTAGAGTCTTCTCTAGGGAATTCTGTCTTCTCATGAGATGGCCAAAATATTTGAGCTTTGAAGTGTAAAATTGTTTGGTTGAGTTGCTTTAATCATATTTATTTCATCACAACTGTTTCGTTTTGGAAAATATTTTCAAGAAAAAAGCCAAGACACATTACATGTTTGTTTATAGCTTTTATAAATTATACATGTATCATCGGACTGTCTATATACGAATCCCTTTGTGTCTATGGGTCATGTAATGGTGTGAACATTTAACATTCGTAATTCCACTTGTCTGTGTATATTGTTGTGTGTGTTTGAGCATGTATGCAAGTGTGTATATTTGAGAAATAATAATGAAATTGAAGCCACCCTCCACACACTGTAATATGTCATTGTATTTTATTCTAAGACCACCGCATTTTATACATAGTTTTTCAAATTTGTCATTATGCTTTAAATACATGGGATAAGCACCCATTCACATTTTAGAGAAGGGTGATTCTAACTAGAAAGGCTTACGTTCTGTTTAAGTTCATCAATAAGTCAAACTGCTTTCCATCACACATATACTGGTCAAGGTAATGAAGATAAGCTGCATCATATTCGTAGAAAAATATCAGATGTATTAGATATTTGAATAAGAATCTTCTCCTTCTTCCTTATAGAGAACATACAGGAAACAGGCACTGAGTGTCACACCAACCAGCTGGCAAATATAGGGGGGGAAAAAAGAGTGAAACAGTTACTATGTACTATGTGAAGAACTTAATATTAATATTGGGCTGCCCAATTGCAATACAGTACATAGACATCAACTAGCAAGCAAATATACTCACGAGAAAAGACAACAGTTACCATGTACTATATATAGAACTTAATATTAATATTGGCCTGCCCCATTCACAATATAGTTCATAGACACCAACTAGCAGGCAAATATACTCACAGAAAATAGTTACTATGTACTGTATATAGAACTTAACATATATGCTCCCTGAAGAATCCGTGCTTACCTATGGTGAAATGCATGTCTGATATTGTTTTTAAGTTTGCCAGACTGCTTTGAGGAATTAAGGAGAGTACTCTGATATGGTAGCTATGTGACACTGCACTGTATGTGTTTATGGGATATGTGGCTTTCTGGGTATATCAACAAGGGTCAAAGGGTGCATAATATTATCAGTTAGTACATACTATATGCACTCTGTATCCTGTATATTTTGTGTATTTATATAGTATTGCTATTACCCAGATTTGCAATATATAATAGTAAAGTTGACAGCTAATTTGAATTGATTATGGTAGCTAGTTATGGTAGAGTAGTAAGTATAGTCTAGGTGCCAGCTCTATGGGCACCCTCCACCGGGCTCACCGAGAGGGATATCCTTCATTGTAGGTTAGCGTTGTATTTCCTAGCTTTCACCAATACTATTAGTTGATAGACTGTAACTAACATACTGCTATCAACTTCTATAGCTTTGTCACTCTACTCCCCTAGATGGTATTACCTGACATTTTTTTTATGAGACTTATTAAAAGTAACATATTAATGGTGTGTTATATTTGTCAAATAGACTCTTGTTAACTAATGGGCGTACCTCACTTTGGCATCCATCATTTGTTATTAGTAAATAAGCTTAATACTCTATATTATTGGGTTGCAATCCCTACATCTTTCTGTTTTTCTTTCTTCTAAATTGAGATTTAGAACTTAATATTAATATTGGGCTGCCCCATTCACAATACAGTTTTTAGACACCAACTAGCAGGCAAATATACTGGCGAGAAAATACTAAAACAGTTACTGTGTACTATGTGAAGAACTTAATATTCGCAATACATTTCATAGACACCAAAAGACCACAACAGTTGTTATACAGTGTATTAATTTATTTATATTTGCATAATCAAGGTGCCCTATACATGGTATGGTAATTACACAATTTTTTTTTAATAAAAATACAAATTAGTCTGCAAAGTAGATTGGTTGTTGCAAATAATACCATTTCGAGATCAGAACTAGAACTAAACAAAACTTATGCAATGACTAATTTACAGCTTTTTGGCCAAATAAATGAAGCAATAATAATGTTGTAAGAGTATAACTAGATTACCCCTTCAAGAGAAAAACTAAATATCTAGTTGACCATAAATGAATATCCTTGTATAGACATTCTATAAAATATAACCTTATGTAATAGGTATAATAAAGGTTAGATTTTAGGGAATGTCTATACAATGTACTTTGTGGCCAACTAGGCATGGTGTTTTACTCTTGACGGGCTATTCTAGTTATATCCTTTACAATATTACAAATAAAGATCAACCGTAAACGTGTTCATAAATAAGTTTTTAAAACTCCAACAGTGTCAAGTTATGAACAAATCTTCAGTTTTCATAAGCTCTCATCTAGAAATGTCATATTACCTACTGCACTCATACTCATTCATATTATTTTTTATAATTGCTTTATGGAATTTGAAATGAACAAATAAGTATTTACAGGACTATGAATCTTTTTGCACAAACTGAGATGTATGAGTAATGAATAACTTATGCTTTCTGTTCTTAAAATAATTGAGAACGGAGGCGGAGCTAGCGTCCTTACCAGCAGGACGTGTGAGGGGAGAGCTCCGTCAGAGTTACCTGACATTTGGGCAATATTGCCCTGTAAACCCCCTGTGACACCCCCAATAACATCAGGGGGCACCAGGGGAAGCCGTCGGGCCCCCAGATAGTCGCCCCGACTACCGGAACGAGGCTCCAGGAGAGTGCAGGAGCACTCTGACCTCAGCAGCTGCAGCGTCCTGCGTGCCTGCTCTGCCTGCTCCCCCAGCACAACACAACAAGAGGAGACTCAGGCCGGCCAGGGGCAGCACGGAGGCACAACAAGAAGTCAAGGTAGGCTGGATCTGCCAGGGGCTACGGGGAGAGACCAGGAAGCACTGGGCCGCCATCTTGACAGGCCAAAGCAGGCCTAGCCAGAGGGAGAACTCCCTCTACAGATACCGGGGGCCCATAACATCTACCCAGACAACCGAGGGGCAGCAGGGGGATCCCACACACCCTAAAACCCCCCTGAGAGAGAGAAGGCTGGGCTGCATAGCAGCCACCAATACAAAGAAGAAGGGGGAGAGGTAAAGCCCGCGAATCCACGGCCGCCATTTTGTAGCACCTCATGGTGGAAGGGGAACAGACACAGACAGATCCCAGCTGACCTACACCCAAGACTTCAACCCCCAGGAAGAGCTAACCCCTCTGGACACCCCATACTGGGTCTTGCCTCTCACACTGTGAAAGTTCATTGCACTAAGGGAAAGTAGCATCTAATATCTAGTCTGAAACTTTAACCCTGACAACACCAGACCCTGCACTGAGCTCTACCGGGCAAGAAGTCACTGCAACTTTACTAAGGAAGAGGATCCTGCCACCCCCTGGGTTCCACACAGTGACATTTCTACACCCTGACTTAACAACCTCAGACAACCCTGCAGTTAATTTTTTGTGAAATCCTGTGAAGATCTGCATGAACATTGCTGCAGAGAGCCTTTGCTGCCACCCTGTGGCCACTCAGTAAATCTGATGTTGATGTGGGCCAAGGCAACCAGCCTGAAAGCCCCCTTCCAGTTGCTCCTGGCGGAGCCTGCAAAGACCGATATGAAGCACTGAGCCAAGAGATGTGATTGAAGCCTGACAGGAGGCCTTGACTAACAAGCTACAACGACCGATCTTACACGAGACCACAGCTTCTGGCCGCACCAACCAAACAAACTCTACAGCTACGCACTCCTGAGGGAACTGATAGCAGAGAAAGCAAGGGGAAAAATACTACAGCTCCTGTAACACGCACATCTCCATCTTCAGAAATGAAGAAAAGTAGAAAGAACTCCTCCGCAAAGGGCATCCGAGAGCACTTCATACCCAAAACAACAAAGCCGCCATCTCCACTGGATTCAGCTTCAGACCACTCTGAATCATCTGATCAGGAGGAGATACCCAAGAGGTCAAAACAACATATAGACCTATCGCCTAGGGCCATTGCAACGATAGAACAGCTTCTAACCAAGGCACTAGAACCCTTAAGAAATGACCTGAAAGAACTGGGGCAGAGGACCCAACTTCTGGAGGAGATGGTGGATCAGATGGGAGAAGCGCAGCAACATGACAGGTCTGCCATAGACCAGAACTCGTATAACATCATGGAGCTGAACGATAAGATTGAAGATCTAGAGAATCGATCCCGCCGCCATAACGTCAGAGTACGGGGGATCCCAAGGACTACACAAGACCTGACAGGGTACTTAAAAGACACCTTCACTTCAATACTACCCGATCACCCAGAGGGCGTCCTCGAAATTGAACGAGCCCACAGAGCGCTAGGAGGGGCGAGAAACCCAGAGACCCCTAAGGATGTTGTGGTGAGATTCGTGAGACAACAAGCCAGAGACCTACTCTTAGCAGAAACAAGGAAGAAGCAGGCAGTCAAAGGACCAGATAACTCCAACCTGCAAGTGTATGCAGACCTGTCCCCCAACACACTAGACAGAAGGAGACAGATGAGGCCTGCACTGGCGATTCTGCAACAGAACAAGCTCCAATACCGGTGGAACTTCCCCTTTGCCCTCACCTTCAGCTACCAAGGTACATCACACACCACCCGCAACTTGGAAGACTGCCTCGCAGTACTGCGCCACATTCGTCTCTGCCCAGCGGACCTTCCAGCAGAGGAACACAACTTCCCCCCTCCTCCTCCCATCCCGAAAAAACAGTGGACTGTGGTAGGGTCACAGCGACCGAAGGAAGACCCGCCTCCCCCCAGGAGTCCCAGAGACAAAAACTTGCCCCGCAGGAGCCAAGGCGGGCTGAGTACTCAGCACAGAGGAGGCCCGGGCCCGACTTCAGAAGGCCTGATACCATCGCGATCGGAGTGAAGGCAACCCACCAACAGGAAGTTGTTTTGAGTCTTTGTTTTCTCATTCATTTATGGGACTTCTCTGACCTGCTTTAGTGAGGGTAGAATAGGCACTGATGACTTTAGTTAGGTCAGATGTTAGTCGAGGCCTCTAATGAAGGGCCTGTTAAAGCCAGATGCCCGAAATAGACGGAAGGCATCCTAATTTACTTCAGATAGTTAAAATGTTGTTGAGGTTAATAGTTATTATTTTTGAGGAGAGGATACCACTAGACTTGATAGAGAAGCGAGTAAGCTCCCAGGGAGCAATTAGCAAATTATCTCTAAGTCCAGAAAGATCACCACTGATAAAAATGTATGCGGAAAACTACAAATTCCCAGCTGACAGTAGTCGAGGTTTATGCAGTCAACAAAGCCTAACTCAGGGGACTAGCTTTCAGGAGATTAGAGGAGCCTGTGGGACTGAAGGAACTTGGTCAATTGTAAATCTAATGTTGTGTCTTTCTGCTTCCCTCTGGCCTAACAGCGGACGGAGTCTCCAGCACCAGAATCCCCCCTCCAAGCCTCCACCCGCCCCCGGCCACCAAGGAATGGACGTCGGACAAGGAATAAAAGGTAGCCAGGCAGACCATGCACTCCTATCCACCAAAACACAATGAGTAGCTCACAGTACACATTCATAACTCACAATGTTAAGGGTTTTAACTCCCCCTTTAAGAGGAGGAAAGCCTTTAGGCAATACAAAAGATTGAGGCCCTCGGTTATCTTCATGCAGGAGACTCATTTCACACACGAGAGTAAACCAAAATATCTGCATGGGGAATACCCGACAGTGTACATGGCCACTCAGTCAACGAAGAGGGCAGGGGCAGCTATCCTGATACATAAGCACTTCCCATTCACCCCGGAACATACTAGAATAGACAAAGAGAGGAATTATGTTCTGGTCACCGGCTTAGTCTCGGGCCAAAGAATCTCCCTACTTTCCCTATACTCCCCCACAAACTCACCACACCAAACCCTGATTAACACGCTAAGAGAGTTAGACACACTAGACCTAGGCAAACTGGTGATTGGGGGGGATTTCAATCTGACCCTAGATCCAGCATTAGACAGATCAGGACACGCCCAGGACTCTAGCTTCTCAAAAAAACGGAGCCAAATTAAGCAGCTAATGGCCAAAATGGGCTTAGTGGATGCCTGGAGAGGCTTACACCCGGATAATAAGGAATACACATACTACTCGCCCACGCACGGCACTTACTCGAGGATTGACACATTCCTAACAAGCTCACTACTTTTTGATAATGTCCAAGAATCTGACATTGTCCCCTGCCCCTGGTCTGATCACGCAATAGTAGCTATTAAATTAACGTTAGGCCCTAACCTATCCCCATTTAGGAGCTGGAGGGTCGACGAACACCTTCTGTCAGACCCCAGCAGCTTAGCATCCCTAGCGGGAGACATTAGGCAGTACTTCGAGCTGAATGATTCTCCTGATACAGGAGTAGGCTGGATTTGGGTAGCCCATAAGGCTTATATAAGGGGCTGCTGCATCAAACTATCAGCACAGCACCGTAAGGCACTCAGACGGAAAGAGGAGGATTTAACATCCACCCTCAACAACCTAGAAAAACTCAATCAAAACTGTCCCTCCACAAAGATCCGTGACCAAATCAACAAAGTCAGGATAGAACTAGATGGAGTACTCTCTGCCCATACAGAGAAGGCTATGAGGAGGACTAGGCACTTATATTATTGGAAAGCTAACAAACCAGACAGAATGCTGGCTAGGAGGCTGAAAGCTAAAGAGATCCAGTCTAGAGTGACCCAAATCAGGAAGCCAGATGGCTTAATCTCCTGCAGCCCTAGGGATATACAGAAGCAGTTCCAAACCTTTTACCAGCAGATCTACTCGTCTGGGAAACTGGCAGAGGGGTTGGACCTTGACTCCTTCCTAAGTACCATAGATCTCCCCTCATTAAGTGAACAACAAATAAATAGTCTTAACCTAGATATCTCACAAGAAGAGGTGAGAACAGCAATTCATAGCCTTAAGATAGGTAAATCCCCAGGGCCAGACGGCTATTCCAACCAATACTATAAAAAATTTGAAATCCTATTAAACCCCTACCTGACATCCCTATTTAATGCTATCATGAGAGGGGAAAAAATGCCCCCGGAGCTAAATCAAGCGGAACTGGTAGTCATACCAAAAGAAGGTAGGGATAGCTTGGAGGTGAAGAACTACCGTCCCATATCCTTACTGAATGGGGATGTCAAACTAATGGCCAAAATAATGGCAACTCGAATCTCCAAGTTCCTGCCAGAAATTATCCACAAAGATCAGGCGGGGTTTATACCCCATAGACAGGCAGGGGACAATGTCAGACGTATCCTTAACATCCAATACCTAGCGCGGAAAAACAACTCTCCAATGTGCCTGCTAGCTCTAGATATAGAGAAAGCCTTCGACACAGTTGAATGGCCGTTTCTGTTTAAAACCCTGGACAAATTTGGTTTTAGGGGCCGGTTTATCACCGTACTCCGCACATATTACGAAGCACCAACAGCCTTCTTGAGGTTGCCAGGCGATCACAGAGCTCAAATTAGCATACAGAGAGGAGCGAGACAGGGATGCCCACTCTCACCCCTACTGTTCGCCATAGTCATGGAACCCCTAGCGCAACTCATTAGAGCGGATAGGGAAATCCAAGGGCTTCAGGTGGGGCTGCAGCACTACAAATGCTCATTCTTTGCAGACGATATCCTATGCACCCTAACAAATTCCGGGGCCTCCATTCCGGCACTGATGTCAACTCTTGACAAGTTCGGTAGGGTGTCAGGGCTTAGGCTGAACTTAGGGAAATCGGAAGCTCTGAGTGTAGACATGGCACAGGGCGACATAGATCATTTGAAATCCCTATTTTCCTTTGCGTGGCCCACCAAGCACATAAAATACTTGGGGGTCAACATCACACCTAAAATTTCCGAGTTATATAAGGCCAATTACCCCCCCATGTACAAAAAACTAAACGAAGATTTGTTTAGATGGAGGACTTGCCCTCTCTCCTGGACCGGCCGAATAGCGGCAGTTAAAATGAACATCCTTCCAAGGATTCTATATCTCTTCCGTACGCTCCCTATACCAATCTCCTTACAGGACTTAGACCGGTTCCAGTCCAACATCTTTAGATACATATGGAACAACAGAAAATCCCGCATCCCCAAGAAAGTAATGTTTAGACATAGCAAAGATGGGGGACTATCTTGCCCAAACCTGCGAAACTATTTTAAAGCGGCCAGGCTATCCCAACTACCACTAATACATTCAGTCAGACATCAGCCGAGTTGGGCCTTCTTGGAACAACAGCAAATGCAACAACAAAGCTGGGACACACTAATTTGGGTTCCTGAAGAAATGGCCCCGATAAGAACTCACCCAAACCCCATAATAAACCTAAATTTAACAACTTGGAAATGGGCCAGGTCTAAGAACAAACTGGGCATAGGTACATCTCCCCTTTGGTCGGTCCTTTCTTCACAAGATATCTGGGCTTCCATGAGTATTATGTCAAAACATTGGTGGGCTTCCAGAGAACTAGATAAGTTGGGCTCCTGGTTTAACGGGAATCATTTGATGACCCTGAGACAGTTCGAAGAAAGACATACCCTCCCCCCAGGGGAACACTATAACTATCTAAAAATAAGAAGCTGGGCCTGTGAAGCATTTAAAAAATTTGGACCCCCGAAATCCTCCTGGTTCTCGGTAATCTGCAAAACTCTGCCTTTAACGAAAGGAATACTAGGCACTTTATATGACACATTCACTAAATCAAATAATACAGAAAAACCATCATATATCTGTAAGTGGGAAAGGGAGCTAGGAGGTGAATGGGATTGGAAAAAATGGCAGAAATCATTCTCCAACCTACGCAGGGCAACAAGTAACTGCTCTCACATAGAGACATCTATAAAAGTTCTCCAGAGAATATATTGCACCCCAGACAAACTCAACAAATATGATCCCAGAGTGAGTAGTAACTGCTTTAGGGGCTGTTCACAGATAGGAGACCACGCCCATACCTGGTGGCTATGTCAGAAAGTCCATGACTTATGGGAAAGGATAGCATTAATGGCAACAAAGTTATTTGGTATAAGAGTCACAGCCACTATGGAATCCTGCCTACTAGGGGTTAAACTCTCTAGTTTATCAAAAACACAGAATAGGCTATTCCAGATAATGGCCGCCGCTACCAAAGTACACATAGCCAGCCAATGGAAGTCAGAAAAGCTAAGCGTGCAAGAGGTTATTAAAAAAATAAATTACATAGCAATAAATGAAAAGTTAACATCTGCTATTCTAGATACTTTGGCTCAGTTCCAAGAAACCTGGAGGCCTTGGCTAGAGTCTTCGTTAGGTTTCCCTTTGCCCTGATGGGCTCACTGATAGCACTATAACAAAAGCAAAACAGAACTAGGCCAAAAAAAGGCTTGGAGTGGAGGAGACTCGAAGTCTGGTCCTGGAGGCTCTGATTTGACTGGTTCGCCTGGAACGCAACACAGGAGGTGAATGTATGCATCATAACTGTATAAACTAAACCTGAGCTAGGGATTCCTCCCTTATCTCCATAGTTATTTACATGTTTGTTTACCTAAAGTTTCAGTTTCTATGTAAATAAGTTCTGTTTGTTCATGCTTCCCTTGCTTAAATTTTAGGACCTAAAGAACTATTTAATAATGGGAAAAGTTAAAAATAAAAACTTGGAAGGAGATGCTAGTAATTTGACCATGAGGTATATATGTTTATAGAAAATCTTATGTGTTAATGTACCTAATGCCTGTCCTTACTTTGTATCCCTTTCAATAAAACATTTTATTTAAAAAAAAAATAATAATTGAGAACTATTATTTTTTTAAATACTTAGGGCCTCATTCTATTATCGGCCGTAAATCGGCCGTAAGGCTGCGATTCCTTGCAGGGGTTCAGTTAACTCGCGATTCTATTATACGGCCCCGCAAGGATCTCCCCTTACGGCCAGCCGCATATCTTGGAACCGGCCGTAAGCTGTGAAATATAAAAACGCAAAAATAAATTCAAGCCTGCACTGTACAGCTCTGTAAATGCTAGGGATCATATTGGGGGACATGAGGATTAAAAGAAACCCACTCTCAAGCTTGCACATCTGCCCAAACCCGAGTTCAAATTAACTGTTTATTTTCCGGCTGCGGCGTGGGCGGGTCTGAAGTGCTCCAAGCACTCTGGACTTTTTACATGGATATTTTACGGATATTAAAAATAAAATATTTTACGGATTTGAGTACAGGATAATTATGTGCTATTTTTTCTAACACCTAAAATCCCTTTATAGTCTTCTCAAAGTGCAGGATGGCTTTATTTGAGCTATTTTATGTGCTTAATTGGTGCTAGCGGGACCTCTTTCCTGCAAGTAAGCTGCGGCTCGCTTTTAGCCTTGCAGAGAGGTTTCCCGGAGCAATTGAATTGCAAATCTCTTGCGGCCGTTTTAGATCAAAGGCTTTCCTCCGGCGCGAGCGGCCGCAAGAGATAGCAAGGCACCGGCCGCAAGCCTGCCGGAATCCCCGGCCGTAAGGGAATAGAATAGCAGATTAGCTTGCGGCCGGACCTTGCGGCCCCGCAACGGCTGCGGCCGCTAATAGAATGAGGCCCATAGTATGTCTTTGAAGGGGCATGTGGGGTTCCCTATTTTAAATATTATAATAAACTATTTTTTCTTTGCATATTTAAACATTTTTTTTTATTTACACATTTTCTACTAGGCTATAGAAGCAAGGGAAGCAAATATAATTCTGCCACTATACAAATCCCTAGTACACGCTCATTTGGAATATGGAGTACAATTTTGGGCACCACTTCTTAAAAAGGACATTTTAGAGCTGGAAAAGGAACAGAGGAGGGCAACAAAACTAATAAGGGGAATGGAGCGGCTAAGTTATGAAGAAAGACGAACAAAATTAAATGTATTTTCTCTTGAAAAAAGGCGTCTAGGAAGAGATATGATTACCTTATATACATACATCCAGGGTCAGTATAAAGCTTTGTCAAGTGAACTTTTTGTGCCAATAGGTTTTCAACTGAAAGGGTACATCCTTTGAGGTTAGAAATAAAAAGAATCCACCTTAAAGAAAGAAAAGTGTTCTTCACAGTAATCTGTGGAATTCTCTACCAAAGGAGGTGGTGACATGGGATTTGATAGATAACTTTAAAAAGGGATTGGAAATATTTTAAAATAAAAAGGGCATTCAGGATTATCATGGTTTATTAGAGAGTATTGCTTCAGGGAGGAATCCGATCGCCAGTATGTGGGGTCAGGAAGAAATTTTTTTTTTTCCCTTTTGAGACGATTGGCTAAGTTTCACTTAGCTTTTTTTTCTGTTTGCCTTCCTCTGGATCAATTAACGATAAATCTGAATACTGCAGATCAGCGGAGATCCTAAAAGGTTGAACTTTATGGACTTAAAGTCTGTTTTCAACCTCACTTAGGACCTCATTCAATTGCAATTTGGCCAATTGAATAAGGCTCTAAATAAGCACATAACATATTTGTTTAAAGAAGTTGTTAGTTAGTGAACTTCTATCCAAAAGCAAGGTCTTCACTAACTAAAAACTTCTGTAAAAAAACATATGCTGTGTGCTTAAAAAGAGCCCTTTTAAATTTACAGAATCGCAATTTAATAAGGCTGTTATTTAAAAAAATATGCTATGTGCTTATTTAGAGCCCTATTCAATTTGCCAATTCACAATTGAATGAGGCCCTTATGTAACTATGTAAGTTCTTAAAAGCTCTGTTTTAACTCACTGAAACCTTCCAAACAATCCTGTCCATCCCCTACTGCTCATGCTTACAATGGCGCCTATTTAACTGTAAAAATTGCAATTACTTGAGCCCATAATGGAGCCTGTAAATGTTACTGATATTTAATTGGCTTACATTTTGCAATTGCATTCCAATTGCGAATTAAAAGCTCAAAATCCCTGCAGGTGTCAAACACATAACTAAGTCCTGGTTCGCGTGTTAGGGCTGTGAGCATGTAATTGCGGGCTTGAGTCAATTAAATACATCTGTAACTGCACCACATTTCTAACCCACAGACATACACAGCCTTATTAAATTGTGATTCGGCCAGTTGTATAGGGCTCTATATAAGCACATAGCATATTTTTTTTACAGAAGTTTTTAGTTAGTGAAGACCTTGCTTTTGGATAGAAGTTCACTAACTAAGAACTTCTGTAAAAAAAAATGCTATGTGCTTATATAGAGCCCTATTCAATTGGCTGAATTGCAATTTAATAAGGCTGACAGGCTGTATTAGGGTAATTACAAGCTTGGAATTAAATAGGGGCCATTGTGTCTGTACTACAAGGCATTCTAGCATGTTTCTAACATGCGGCTATCACAGGCTTCTTTTGGCTAGTACATTTAGTAGTTTACATTAGCTAGTTTAGAACTCAGCTGCACTTTTATTTGCTCTAGAATTGATGCTTTTACCATTGACCTAGTCAATTCAGCATTCTTTATGTCAGTGAAAGCTTTATCAGGTACATCCAGCAGAGGGAGTATGTTATTTCTCAATCAAGTTCCATAACTGTACTGGGGTACTGGAATATATTGTAATTAGAGTTATTCTGAATGTTTCTTTTTTATTTGTTTCTACAGAAATTAAAAGAATATGTTATAATCCTTGCAGCACTCATCCAGAAAACAGATCCTACCATCATATAAATTATCACTTACAGAGAATATTTTGCTCATTTCTGGGAAATAATTATAATTTCAAGTAAAATAACAATATATTGGTCTAATTTCACTAATGTCCATAATGGAGCAATGATGGCTGTTTTGAAGCATAACATCTGTATTCACTAGGTTATATTCACCATTATGTTCACAAGGCATATGGGCTTTTGCCACTGTCCCATGCACATATAAATAATCATTATCTGGCCCAGGTTATACAGGAGCCTACTAGAAATGAAGCTATCTTAGATTTACTCATTACAAATAATATTGATATAGTATCAAATGTTGAAATAGGGCAACCTTTGGGAAACAGTGATCACAACACAGTCTCATTTGAGATTGAATTAAAAAAACAAAATTTTAAGGGGCCAACAAAAACTCTTAATTTTAAAAGGGCAGATTTTAACGGTCTAAGGGCAGCAATACAAAGTATAGACTGGGACAAAGAACTGATAGGTAAAAACACTGAACATAAATGGACAACATTTAAATCCTTACTAAATATACATACACATCGGCATATACCGCGTGGGAATAAAAGTAAAAGGAGTAAATCACAACCCATGTGGCTTAACAATGATTTAAAGATCAAGATACGGAGTAAAAAACAGGCATTTAAATTATACAAACAATAGGGGACAGAGACTGCCTTACAGGAATACAAGGAAATCAACAAGGCTTGCAAAAGCGCGATTAGACTGGCTAAAATAGAAAATAATAAATGTATTGCAAAAGAGAGTAAGACTAACCCTAAAATATTTTTTTAAGTATATTAATGGGAAGAAGGCGAGGAAGGAAGCTATAGGAACATTAGAATGTGAAACAGGCTGTCTTAAAATTAGTGACCAGGAAAAGGCAGATGAGCTAAATAGGTTCTTTTCTTCGGTATACACAAGGGAGGTACCAGTGGTTGGGACACTGCAACATAATGAGAATACACTACCTTTGCCAAATAATTGGTTAACACAGGAAGTAATCCAAAAAAGGTTGGATAAAATAAATGTTAATAAAGCCCCGGGTCCTGATGGAATACATCCAAGGGTACTAAGGGAACTGGGTTCTGTCATAGCCAAACCATTATATTTAATTTTTCAAGATTCACTCAACACAGGATCTCTACCAGATGACTGGAGAAAACCTGATGTGATACTTATATTTAAAAAGGGAGCAAGAGCAAATCCGGGGAATTATAGACCAGTGAGCCTCACTTCTGTAGTGGGGAAGCTTTTAGAAGGGTTAATAAGGGATAATATACAAGCATATGTCTATTTGAACAGGATTATAAATAGGAGTCAACATGGATTTATGAGGGATAGGTTATGTCAAACAAATCTAATTAGTTTCTATGAGGAGGTTAGTAGGAACCTGGATCAAGGTAACTCAGTGGATGTAGTCTTTTTGGATTTTGCAAAGGCTTTTGATACAGTGCCACATGGGAGACTATTGGGCAAACTAAGCAATACAGGAATTGCAGTAAATATCTGCTCATGGATTGAGAGCTGGCTAAAGGACAGGAAGCAAAGGGTTGTTGTAAATGGAATATACTCTGATTGGACTAATGTTGTAAGTGGGATTCCTCAGGTTTCAGTATTAGGTCCTCTCCTTTTTAACATATTTATTAATGACTTAGAGGTAGGATTGGAATGTGGGGTCTCCATTTTCGCTGATGACACGAAGTTGTGCAAGGTAATTAAATCAGATAGTGATGTGCTTTCCCTCCAAGGGGATTTACATAAAATTGAGGAATGGGCATCTAAATGGCAGATGAGATTTAATACGAATAAATGTAACGTTATGCATCTGGAAAGGAAAAATAGCCATGCAATTTATAATCTTAATGGAGCAAATCTAGGTGTATCAGATATTGAAAGGGATTTGGGTGTGCTTGTGGACAACCACCTAGGTAACAGTGCTCAAAGCCAAGCAGCAGCTGCAAAGGCAAATAAAATATTAGCATGTATTAAGAAGGGTATAGAAGCCAGGGAAGAAAATATAATTCTGCCACTATACAAATGTCTAGTACGCCCTCACTTGGAATATGGAGTACAATTTTGGGCACCACTTCATAAAAAGGACATTTTAGAGCTGGAAAAGGTACAGAGAAGGGCAACAAAACTAATAAGGGGAATGGAGGGGCTAAGTTATGAAGAAAGACTAACCAAATTGAAGTTATTTTCTCTAGAAAAAAAGCGTCTAAGAGGAGATATGATTACCTTATATAAATACATCCAGGGTCAGTATAAAGATTTGTCAGGGGAGCTTTTTGTGCCAAGAGGTTTTCAACTGACAAGAGGACGTCCCTTGAGGTTAGAAGTAAAAAGATTCCACCTCAAAGAAAGAAAAGGGTTCTTCACAGTAAGGGTGGTTAATCTGTGGAATTCTCTACCAGAGGAGGTGGTGACAGCGGATTCAATAGATAACTTTAAAAGGGGACTAGATTTATTTCTAATTAAAAAGGGAATTCAGGGTTATCATGGATAATTAGAGAAACAGTATTGATCCAAATTTTTTACATTTCCCTTTGAGACAATTGGCTAAGTCTTGCTTGTGTTTTTTTTTTTTCTTCTCTATTTGCCTTCCTCTGGACTAATTAATAATAAAAAAAAAAACATTAAATAATTGATTAATAATTAATTAACAACTAATGAATTAATAGTTAATCTGCATATTGCAGATCAGAGGTGATCTTAAAAGGTTGAACTTCATGGACTGAAAGTCTTTTTTCAACCTTAAATACTATGGGCCTCATTCTATTATCGGATGTAAAACGGCCGCAAGGATCTTGCAACCGGCCGTAAGCTCCGAAATCTTTAAACGCAAAAATAAATTCAAGACGGCACTGTAAAGCTCTGTAAATGCTAGGGATCATATTGGGGGACATGAGGATTAATAGCAACCCCCTCTCAAGCTTGCACATCAGCCCAAATCCGAGTTTACATTAACTGTTTATTTTCCGGCCGCAGCGTGGGCGGGTCTGAGGTGCTCCAAGCCCTCTAGACTTTTTACATGGATATGTGACATAAATTAAAAAAAAATGTATTTACGGTTTGAGTGTAGGGCAATCTCCTACGGCCGATAATAGAATGAGGCCCTATGTAACTATGTAACCTTATAGGTATTGGGGTGTACTGGCCAGGTGGTTGAGCCTCAGAGTGAACCTGTTATAAAGTTTTACCCTTATAATAAGAGTCACATATCTATTCTTATAATTATAACTAACACCATGCTGGTACATTTACAGTGCCTTGCAAAAGTATTCACCCCCCTTGGCATTTTTCCTGTTTTCTTGCCCCACAACCTGGAATTAACATGGATTTTTGAGGATTTGCATCATTTCATTTACTATACATGCCCATAACTTTGAAGATTTTTTTTATTTTTATTGTGAAGCAAAAAACAAATAGGACAAAATAACAGAAAAAGTCAATGTGCATAACTATTGGGCCATTCCAACACATTTACATGTTTCCCCTTAAACCACTCAAGTGTTGCTTTAGCAGTGTGTTTGGGGTCATTGTCCTGCTGGAAGGTGAACCTCCGTCCTAGCCACAAATCACGCACAGAGTGGTACAGGTTTTGCTCAAGAATATCCCTGTAATTAGCACCATCCATCTTTCCCTCAACTCTGACCAGTTCCCAGTCACGGCTGCTGAAAAACATCCCCACAGCATGATGCTGCCACCACCATGTTTCACTGTGTGGATGGTGTTCTTTGGGTTATGTGATGTGTTGGGATTGCGCCAGACATAGCGTGTTCTTTGATGGCCGAAAAGTTCGATTTTAGTCTCATCAGACCAGAGCACCTTCTTCCATACATTTTGGGAGTCTCCCACATGCCTTTTCGCAAACTCAAAACGTGCCATTTTGTTTTTTGCTGAAAGTAATGGCTTTCTTCTGGCCACTCTGCCATAAAGCCCAACTCTATGGAGTGTACGGCTTATTGTCGTCCTATGTACAGATACTCCAGACTCTGTTGTGGAACTCTGCAGCTCCTCCAGGGTTACCTTAGGTCTCTGTGCTGCCTCTCTGATTAATGCCCTCCTTGCCCGGTCCGTGAGTTTTGGTGGGCGGACGTCTCTTGGTAGGTTTGCTGTTGTGCCATGTTCTTTCCATTTGGTTATGATAGATTTGATGGTGCTCCTAGGGATCATCAAAGATTTGGATATTTTTTTATAACCTATCCCTGACATTGTCCCTTACTTGTTTGGAGAGTTCCTTGGTCTTCATGGCAGTGTTTGGTTAGTGGTGCCTCTTGCTTAGGTGTTACAGCCTCTGGGGTCTTTCATAAAAGGTGTGTATATATGTAATGACAGATCATGTGACACTTAGATTGAACACAGGTGGACATAATTTCACTAATTATGTGACTTCTGAAGGTAATTGGTTGTACCAAAACTTTTTATGGGCTTCATAACAAAGGGAGTGAACATATACGCACATGCCAATTTTCTGTTTTCTATTTCTAAAAAATAGTTTTATGTATATATTTTTCTCATTTCACTTCATTAACTTAGACTATAGTGTTCTGATCCATCACATAAAATTCAGATTAACAAAACATTCAAGGGGGGTGAATACTTTTGCAAGGCACTGTACCTTGTATTATAATACAAACCACCAGTAAATTCATATGAAATAATTATATTCACAATTTGCCATGTTAATAGTATTATTATTGGAGAAGTAGACATATTAGTAAAAAATCAAGGGAGAATTAGTAAAGTGAAGGTCACTGCTGCAAATGGTGACAAGTGTACACAATACATCGCAGCCCAGTATCAATATTTTGAACTATTCTGCATTAACCTAAAACATTTATCTGAAAATATATTTATGCTTTTAATCTATAGAATTTGACATTTATGGAAAATAACAAAATGACACTCAAGGCTGGCACCCAACTAAAGCGTGCCTAGTTAAAATTTTGAAAAAAAATACACTTTATGTAGGAATGCCATTTGTCCAGTGGATGGAGCTATTGTCATTAAATGTTTTTTCTGTTTATTTAAAGCAAAATCTGCTATTTTATTTGTAATTTGATTTGAAACGAGAATGGGTATGAGGTGTATTTATACACAAAAAAAATAAAATGTAATAAATAAACTTTAATACAATTTAATAAAGTTGATATTTTATGAAAAAATGCCAGTCATACCATTTAATTTTGGTAAATATTTTTTTAGAGAAATCTCAACTTGTAACATGAAAATGATTCTAAATGATGGTTGCATTGCATTACATTAAAATATATGTTTATAAATTAACTTGATTCTCTAAATGATGAGAATGTAGAGAGTAATTCTCAGGAGAGAGTGTGACAATTAACCAAACTGTATCCTCTGCAGTCTCGCAGACCACTCTTAGGTGGCTACATATTCTATATACCGGTACATACAACAGTAACAAGGTACTCAAATATTTTAGTCCTCCAACGGTTTCGCCTAAACACAAGCTGCTCCTGTATGAAAAAGTTAACTTATAGAAATTGAAATTAATGTGTAAAGGTTTTTTTGATTTGTAATATGATTGAGTTAATTAATCAGAATTATGTATTTTTATTATTATTATTACTAGCGACTTGCCCGTCAAAAATGACGGCAAGAAAATGTTAAGGCTGGGAATGCTGTTTGCCACACAATGCGAGGCTCTGCCCCCTCTGAGCACCTTCGGCGCTCATCATGAGTCTCTCCCCCCATCTACTTTGGTGCTTTGCAGTGATCACCTTCGGCGCTCTCAATCAGCGCTTGTCCCTCTAAGTCCTGCGGGCCTCGCAATGAGTAAAACTTCCTTTCTTTAGAAGTTGTTTCCCTCTCAAAAATATTTTTACAGAGCTAGTTCCAATCCTGTGCCATTTTATTCCATTATACTCAATATCTCACACCCAACTTTTACCTTCTAGATTGTAAGCTTTTCAGAGCAGGGACATCAATACTATCAGATGACATATTTGTATTGTATATGTACTTGTATTTCAATTTAACTTAGAATTTGTCTATACCTTTGTAATTTGTTAATTGTACCCACTGTACTTTATTCTAACTTGTCCATAGCACTATGGAAAATGTTGGCCCTTTATAAATAAAGAGCCATAATAGTAAAATAATAATGATGTTGTACTATTTCCAAATTGGTTGTTTTTTGCTGCCTACTAACAAGCATAAGGTTTTTTCTTCAGTAGAACCCTGGCATACACTCCGAGAACAGTGCAGGGACAGAGCTTATAGTTCACCCCACTATGGGGAATTGCTGTAGCAAGCATGAGGATAACTGTTAACTGAATCAACAACAGTAATCTAAAAAAAGGCTAAGTGTGAAGCTTTTTGCTCTATGTTTTATGGAGCATTAAGAGTAAAGTGATCAGTTAGCTTGTCATATGGTCTGCAAAGTGTAGTGTGAAGCAGGTAAAATGACCATTGCATATGTATACTTGGGATGTTCCCAAAGGACCTGAAGTAGTAAGACTCTATTGCTATTATTTGTAGCTTTGTGAAAATACATAGAGCAGGCTGGTGTAAATCGCCAAATCTTTCAATTACATGTATGAGAGCACCTCATATGAAAGACTAATGTAGTCTTTCAAGGTTACCTTGATCATCTCAAGAAAAAAAAACCATCATATTGAAAGATGAATACAAATCTAATTATTGGTTATGGATTGAAGAACGAAGCATTTGTGGGCACATTTGCAGGAAGCAAGTTTTTAAACTTGTTTTAGACATTCAAATGGGGACACAAATGTGGCTTCTATCGCTCTTTTGCCCACCATATATGAAATGATTGTTGCGGTGAACTACCTACTCCTAAGATCCACAACACAAGCCTGAATCCCGCCACACACTGATGATAGGCAATAACCTTGAAATGGCTGTCTGTTGGTAGGATTCCCAGCTTGTGTATAATCCAACCTTGGCTCTGCATAAAAGCTGTGTAATGCAGCTGGCATAGGCTTAAAGGAAGCCATGTTTAAAATGGTTATGGATTGAAGAACACAGCATTTGTGGGCACATTTGCATGTCCCTGCTCAGCTTCCCAGACTGCAGTGTCATATATATATATATATATATATATATATATATATATATATATATATATATATATATATACAGAACCTGCAAGGTGGATGTGAGATACATAATTATCAGTGATTATATTTTTCAAAAAAAGACAACTATATGGGAAAAGCTTAGCTCAGCACTAATAGTATTAATATAATATCAAGTAGGTTTTACGTGTGTTGCATTATATATTTTTGTCTCTCGTGTGTGTCAGGATGTGTGATCTAGAACAGTGGTTCCCAAACCTATCCTCAAGACCCAGCAGACAGGCCATGATTTAGGATCACTATGTGAAAACACAGGTGACGCAATACGAGGCTACACAGCCTGTTGATACTAGTTGCCTCCCCTTGGTTCACACAGTGACCTAAATGGCGTTTCTGGTGGGTCTTGAGGACGGGTTTTGGAATCACTGCTATAGAATGTGTGTTAGTGTGACTGTGTGTGTTTCACATGTCTTATCCTTGTCCAAATGTGTGGGGTTCCTTCTTAAAGAGATATCATCTACAATCACGGTCCCCCTTAGGTGACTATTTACATTTCTAATTAGGAATCATGGCAAAAACAAAATAACAAGTAATCCTCACCCTTAAAACATGAAGTTCTCAATTACTGTATATTATGAGATAAAACACAGAAAGCACATAATATTCAGCATTTAGTGTGCATCAAACAGTGCAGCAATAATTGTGTGTCTTATTTAGATTTATACATTTGCTTCATTAACAGCACAGCGTTAAGGAAGAAACACTTTTTACCACCTGTGGTTTTTACAATATTCAATTTCCTATATTCTTTTCTTTTGTACAATATATCATTTCCTAATTGAAATGTTAATGCCAGTAAGAGGATGTCTTAAGAGTGAATTTGGTGTTGCTCTCTCCATTTGGAGTCACACCAAGTACTTTGGGTTCTTGCATTATTTAAAGTGTTATGATTGCTTTATTGTGCAATGCCAAAAAGATTACAGTTTAATTTATGTAGGTATTAAAAAGGAAGTAGTTAACAGAAATTAATATAGAAATGTACAGTAAGCACTGTGAGTAGATAGTTTTTAAACTTCATCATTTAGGAAAGATGAATGATAACACTGAGACTGAACTGTTATCAGCTAGAATGACTATAATGAGTATAATGGGACAGCAGGTGCAAAGCACTGGGGCCCACAAGAGGTTAGTGGCCCTCTGCTATTGCTAATAAATGAGGAATATTAATTTATTACATGAGGATGGCTGATAATTACTTTATAGAAAGGTGATCTGATCACTATAGGGGTGACCTGATCATCTATATATATTTTTGACTTGTTTATTGACCCTAATAAATTAGAGAAGTTGCAAATTATTTTGCACCAGGGCCCACCAAACACTAGCTCCTCTACTGGTCATGGGGATAGTTCCTTATATATTTGCCTGACTGCATGTGAATCTTTTTTTCTTTGTTGCATTAAAAATATGGTATTTCCTGGAAACAGGCTTAAAAACCCAATATAACTGGAGGCTAAATGAATCCCTCATGTGAAACCCTGATACACAATCACAGATCTCAAAACAAATAACAGAATATTTTTACCTTAACGACATACCTGAAACAGAAATTGGCTGGCTTTGCCTAGCCCATAAGGCTTATATCTGCGGTTCCATGATTAGACTTGCATCATCATACAAAACAAACTCTACTCAAAAGAGACTACACTCCTTCGGGGATTAAATTTATTAGAAAAACAAATTAGTTTCTCCCATGAAATTAAACTAAAGATCAACAAAACAAGACTAGAAATAGATAACCTTTTGAATATTAAGACTGAAAAAGCCCTTTAGAAAAACACAATACAAATTCTATTCAGCTCCGAAATACCAGGCAATTCTACCCTGAATAGGAGAAACAACAAACCCCTAGATGCGTTTCGGCCTTTATGGGCCTCATCAGTGAGGTGCAGCTGAACTCCCTAAGGCACAGTGAGAAAGGGGTCCATGTCGGGAGTCCCCTATTACCCTTATGTCCATAGAACTAACCTATTAAGGTTGGTTCGTTCTCTGATGAGCACCTCTGACTTAATTATTTTGTATATCAAAAAATATACACATCCAGCCCAGAAGCAAATGCCTTCCAAATTCAAACCAACCTGGATCTACCAACAATTGCAGACCCTGACCTAGAAATGTGAAACAATTTTGTTAAGAAATTAGCGACACCATTAAGAATCTGAAATTAGGTAATACTCCCGGGCCGGACGGCTTTTCTAATATCAATTATAAGACCTTTTCGGAACTCTTAGTCCCTTACTTAAAAAAGTGATATAACTCTATATTAGGAGGAAAACAAGTACCAACAGAATTCAATTATGCAAAGATTATGGCCACTAGGTTTTCAAGATTTTTCCCTGGATTCATTCACAAGGACCAAGTGGGCTTTGTGCCGTTCAGACAGGTGGGGGCACAATACAAGAAGAGTGCTGAATGTGCTACACCTAGCAAAAACACATAACAAACCTCTATGCACAATAGCACTTGACTTAGAAAAAGCCTTGGGCTCCCTAGAGTGGCAATACTTGAGAGCGGTCCAGAGCAAGATGGGCATCATGGTAAACTTTATAAATATATTCAACTCACTCTGTAACAATCCAAAAGCCTATGTTAAACTACAAAGGGGACAACAATAATTTTATTAACATTCAAAGGGGAACAAGGCAGGGGTGCCCCCTGTCACCCTTGCTTTTCGTCCTCACGATTGAAACCCTAGCTCAAACCATCCGGTCGTCTCCTCAGATTCAGGGAGTACAAGTGGGGCTGCAACAGCTAAAGTGCTGTCTGTTTGCTGACAACATACTTTTTACACTTACTGAACCAGCAACCTCTTTACCAGCCTTGGAGACACTGGATCAGTTTGGCCAAATATTAGGGCTTAAAGTTAATTTAAATAAAACTGAGGCTTTTGGGTCCCAGATGTCTAAATAAGCTTTGGAACAACTGAAAGGCAAATTCCCATTTGCATGGCCCTCAAACCACATCACCTACAAGGAGTTAAACTGACCCACCGACGTATCTGGACTGTACAAAGCCAACTATATACCGATGTTAAAAACCCTTACTTTATACACAAAACATGGAGTAGATTCCCCTTATCGTATCAACCCAATAAAAATGAACATTTTGCCACAAATTTTATATTTATTTAGATCCCTCCCGATCCCAATCATTCAAAACGACCTCAATAAATTTCAAAAACACTTGACGAGATTCATTTGGAACAATAAAAGACTGCGTACACCTCAAACACTTTTATTTAGCGACAGAAGTACAGGAGGTCTAGCGTGCCCCAACCTGAGATCTTATTACGATGGAGCCCAGTTGTCCTTTATTCCTCAAGCGCGCTCAGTTGAACACCAACCCTTGTGGGTGTTTGTAGAAAATCAGCAAATTAAACCCAACCGATGGGACTCCATCATCTGGACTCCTAACACTAAACATACCAATCCCATAATTAGACACACGCTCTCCATCTGGAATAGGATCAACAATACACATCATTTGGCAAATAAAACAACCGGTTTTACTCCCACTCTTATCCATCCCACAATTTGGGACAACTTGGGCAAGGACTCGAGAACCTGGGAGACGATGCACAAATTAGACAAATTGGGGACGTGGATAAACAGCTACCAAATTATAAACTTTGAACAACTCAAGACCAGATTTGACATCCCCTTAAGGGAACACTACAATTATCGTAAGGTCAAACATCTAGTTATACACTGATCAGGAAATGGGGCTACCCAAAGGCTAGCTGGTTGTCCACCATATGTAACAGAGCCTCTTTAACTAAAGGAATCCTAAGCACGTTTCACGCTTTTTCAAATGCCCCCCCCAACCAATTACAAACCTCCATTTAAGGCAAAATGGGAAGAAGATCCAATCCAATGGGATTCTCACATGTGGGGAAAAAGCATGCTCGACCCTTATAAAAGGCCCCCTGAGCTATAGTTTGCAAGAAACTTCCATGAAAATTCTCCATACACGTACACATACGTACTATACACTGGTTAAACTACATAACATTAACTCTCCAAATTCTTCCTTTTGTTTTAGACAGTGTTCCAACTCTGGAACTTTTATACACACATGGTGGGAATGTTTGGCTGTTAGACCACTTAGCTTCTTTAGAACTAGCATCGGAAACTCTTCATACCCCAATTCTCCCCTCAATTGACACTTGCCTGCTTGGCAGAGACCTTAAGTCGATATCAAGAAAACAAAACAAATGGCCACAATACCAAATGACCTCAACGAAGAGCCATATAGCTCAGAAGTGGAGGTCGCCTAAACTGAGGATAACATAAGTCATTAATAAGTTAAATCAGATAATGATTCATGAAAGGCGCACGCATACTTTAGCCAACACACTCCCCCTATTTATAGAAATTTGGGGATCCTGGTTAGCGTCGACACATTCAATTGACATTATCTAATTGGGAATTTGGCACAACCGGGAACTCTACAAGAGCTGGAGGTGAGACCGGGAGGCAGAGGGAATTACTGATGTGGGCTGGATGGCTGACTGTATCATGCCCATAATTGGGGGCAGGTATGTACGCACAATTCAAAAAACCTTTGGCTTGCTTTTGGGACTTAGAATGGTTAAATGTTTGGTTAATATTTGTTTGTTTTTTCCCCTTTTCCCTAGACCCTAAATATCAACAATGATCCTTAATGAACTCCAGCTTATAAACCTACTAGTGGGATATCATAATCCTTGTTGTTGATTTGTTAACTACTAGGTTTAATTAGACAGGAAAGGTTTATGCCAGACCCTTGGGGTGGGGAGTATATCATATGGTTAGTATAAGTAACAAGAGAAGCAATGTATAATTCAAGAAAGTTAAACTAAAGAAATCATTTTAAAGAGAGATACTCTTTGATGGTCTTTGTATAATGTACTGAGCAACCTGTATGTTCCAACCTTGATCATTGTATGATAATAAAAAAATATTGAAACTAAATTTAGCTGGGTGAGAGGGTATAGCAAGTTTAAAGGCTATTGAGATAGCTTTCTGTTGTATTTTTTCAGTTGGAAATCTTAGAAATAGGAAAAAAAAAGAAAAAGACAAACGCAAAGAGACACAGGGGTGATGGGGAGAAGGGGGAAGAGACACAGGGAGGGAAATAAGGGGAAAAAAACAGGGAGGGAGAGGGGACAAAGAGACACGAGAGGGAGAGAGTGTGGAGAGGCTCGCAGTGAGCGTCAAAGGAGCTCATTACCAGGCCCGAAAGTTGTGGGTTGGCTGACCGCTGCAATGAGCGGCGAAGCCTGTAAAGTAGAGGGGGGAGAGGCTCATCGCAAGGTCCACAAGTTAGAGGGGGGAGAACCTTGCATTGTGTGGAAAACAGCATTGCCAGGCTTCAAATTTTATTTCTGTAACTTTATTTAAATTATCAATGCCTTGGCCCCCTTAATATAATTAAAAACTATATTTATATATATGGGTCAAAGCTTTCATGGGAAAGACATACTGCTCCTCTAGTGGCCAAATCTGGTAACGCATGATTATGTTTCGTTTTGCTATTTTTGTGTCCCCTATTAATTTAATCTGGGGGGGAGGGGTGCAAATAAATATTAATAAAGCACCAGGTCCTGATGGAATACTTGCAAGGGTATTGAGGAGACTGAGTTATTTAACAGCCAAACCATTATAAATAATTTTCCAAGCCACTCTCCAAAGACTTGATACCAGATGACTGAAAAGCAGATGTGAGATTGTTTTTATTTTAAAAGGAAGCAAGAGCAAATTCAGGAAAATTTAGACCTGTAAGCTTCACTTTTGCACGAGGGAAATCTCTTAGATGGGTTGCTAAAGGATACTATACAGCAGTATATCCATGTAAACAAGTTAATAGGTAGGAGTCAACATGGATTTATGAGGATGCAGAGGTAAGTGGGAACTTTGACCAAGACAACGCAGTAGATGCAGTCTTTTCTGGGTTTTGCAAAGGCTTTTGATATAGTGCCACACCGAATGCTATTATACAATGTAAGTGATGCTCTAACTGCAGTAACTATATGCAGATGGATTGAGAACTAAATAAAAAAAATGGAAACAAAGGGTTGTAAATGGAACTCAGAATGGGCTGATGTAGTAAGTGTTTTTTTTTTCATGGTTCAATATTACGTCATCTCCTTTTTAACATATTTATTAAAGGCTGAAAAGTATTGTCTCCATATTTGTTGATGACACTAAGTTGCCAGGGGGCATTTTGTGTCAAGACGTTTTCAACTGACAAGAGGACATCCCTTGAGATTAGAATAAAAACGATTTTACCTTAAGGAAAAAAAGGTTTCCTCAAAGAAAACACAGTCAGACTCTACCAAAGTAGGTTGTGATAACAGATTCAATAGATAACTTTAAACTTTAGTTGAATATATTTTTGAATAAAAATTGTATACAGGTTTATGTTGGTTATCTACAGAAAAAGGTTATTGATACAGTGAGTAATCCTACTACCAGTATTTGGCGTCAGGAAGGAACTTTGTTTCCCTTATGAAGAAAATTAGCAATGTTTCAGTGTTTTTTTCCTTGCCTTCCTCTGAATAAATTAATAATCAACAATTAATTCACATATTATAAGGATCAGAGAAGATATAAAAAGGTTAAACTTGATGGACTAATAGTATTCTTTTAACATTAATTACTATTTTAGTATGGTTCATGCTCTATGCATTTCCTCTCACTTCCAATGAAAACAATAATACAGTTTAATTACATTTAGTCAAGTTACTATGACCCCTGCAAGGTTTCCTCCTAAGCTGGATGGCGCAGTGGTTGCTGACCTCTCAAATCAACTTGTGCAGATATTCAACAATGGAGACTGCCAATCATATACCCATGCCAATAGTATATACAGTTGCAAACCAGGAGTATTTTATAGTTCTTTTTCTAAATTCACAAAATAGTTTTACTTCACTGCTGCAATTACAGTATTAGTTTTGTGCTGATTTGTGGACTTGTTCACTTTTATTGTACTACTTGTACGCAATAGTTATGCCCTGCAACCTATTTTTTTATTGCCTTATTGCTCATTTACATTTATCAAGAGGTCTGTATAAGATATATATCCAAAAGCCTAAGGCTCAGTATGGCTTCTAATCCTAGTATACAGTCTAATTTCACCATAGACATAGGGTTTAGAATTTCTAAGTATAAATATCTTTAATTATTTGCCTTACGTGCCATATTAGGTAGCTGGGTGAGTTAAATTTAGGTTGTAAGGATTACATACTCATAAATCCTATTACTCTTGGTAGTCTTAGGAGACTGCTGCCTCTGTAAGATATATCTGTTTAATATCTCACTCATGTGACTAAATTAAATTGTAGTACTTGTCTTGGTTACAAATTAACCTTACTATACTAAGAAAAGCTTGGGTGGCCGAGACGCTGCCTGTAGATTAACATCTGACATCTTTTCAACAAAGGGTGACTTTCATGTTGCTTTTCTTGGATTTTATATGTTTTTAATATTTACGCCACCATCCTTAATACTAATAAAACTTTATTATTTTTTTCCTACTACTATTGAAAGTCAATGTGTAAGAAAGTAACCAAGTACTGCTATGTAGGGAGCATTCTGTCAAAAATATACTAGGCTTATGCCCTTGGCTCTGATTTCTTAGGCATTTTTACGTCATCAACTAAGTGGGGGACTCAAGCTGATTATTTGACTTCTGCCTGGACGTGATCCTTTCTGATACCAGTGACCATACTACTAAGCTGAGGAATCGAGGGGAGCTAGGGTCATTCTGTGAAGCTAATAAGTTAGAGCTTATTTTATTAACTTTAACAACTGTGTGAACCGTCATTTTGTTTTTCTCAGATATATAACACTAAAAGCCAAGAACAAGTACTTTGTTCTTACAGTAATACAGTTCCATTCCACTTTACAACAAAATGACAATTTGAAGCCCAGTGTATAGCCAGCGTTTCCCAAGACCTGTCATAGGTAAAATATTACACTTGAAGAGTTGCATTATACATATAACTTTCTGCTGGGTACATACTACAATAATGATATTCACTGTGTGGGAAAAAAGAGATTAATTAAGGGCAAGTGCGTGAATAAATAGTGCGAAAATGTGCTTTGTGGACAAAGGGGAATTATATTCTATATGTGGATGGAGAAAATATACTATGCACAGTGGAAAAGGGCCATGATTTTCTAATCCAAAGAACAGTGGGGTTGCAAGGATAGACTCCAAGAAGCACATACTGTTCCTTGGCTGCTTGTTGCCATCACTGAACTAATATCTATACCATATTTGTGGTGAGCCATAGATGATAACACAAGGAAGCCAATGAATATGGCAGCCATGGTCAATCCTTACAGGATTGTACCGAGTGGTGAACAATATTATAAAGTTTTGTTGATATATCTGGTCTCATATGATAATGCTAGTATAAATTAATTACATTTTTGCTTTAGTGAAGCACTGAGAAGGGATACAGAGTCATAATATCATCTGGTAAACAGTCTTCTCTATTTAAAAATGTTGCTGTGTGGAACATCTCTATTTGTATGTGGTACTGCATGCATGAAAACTGGTAGTGCACATGTAAAAAAGGGACATTGGACACAACTGTTCAACATTTAAAATAGCATGTTTTAAACAACTCAAAAGCTGCTTTTTTGCGTGAAAAAATATTAAGTGAAACCTGTATAAACTTCATTGAAACTAACAGGAGATGCAGAGAATGCACTTTGGTCTTTAGAACTCGTTGGCTGACAAAAGACAAGCCCCCAAAACAGTTAGACATCTTAATAAGGTTTTGTATCTGAGAACTTCCATCTGAAAAAAGAAAGCATATGTGTAAGAAAGTAACCAAGTATTGCTATGTAGGGAGCATTCTGTCAAAAATATACTAGGCTTATGCCCTTGGCACTGATTTCTTATGCATTTTTACGTCATGAACTAAGTGGGGGACTCAAGCTGATTATTTGACTTGTGCTTATGTATAATATATAATTTATAAATAATATATATATATATATATATATATATATATATTTATATATAGTATATAAATACTACATTTGTGTTCACATTTGAACGTCTAAAACAAGTTAAAAAACTTGTTTCCTGCTCAGAATTCCGAGAAATACAGTTATTACACTGCACTCTGGGAAGCTTAGCAGGGACATGCAAATGTCAACCCAAATGCTTCGTTCTTCAATCCATGACCATTTTAAACATGGCTTTCTTTAAGCTTATGCCCACTGCATTACACAGCTTTTTTTGCAAAGCCAAGGATTTGAAACACAAATTACAGTGGGAATTACAGTGGGGAAAAAAAAGAGAGGTGTGTTCTTGAAAGTCAGTCATGAAAACTATGAATATGTTTGACCAAAAAAAAAGGTATCACTATATACTGCAATACTCGGTGGCACGTCCTTTGAGCACTGGAGAACAGTGCACCATCATCAGGGCACCAGGAACTGCATTATGATGACTCTCTGCGCTCCAGCCTGCATCCCTTCTGGCACAGAGGCTTCTCATGCGTGCGCCCCCCATCTCATATTTACTGGACCTGCTTGCTGGAGGCTGCCAAGGTAAGGGGCTGACAGTGTGCCATGTGGGACTGGCATGTGTCACTAGGAGCATCTTGTATGTAATGTCACTGTAATTGTGTGCTTGTGTCACTAGGAGCATGTTGCATTGCATGTTTATCACTACATGTCACTGTCATTATTTGCATGTGTGATAAACATGCAATGCAACATGCTCCTAGTGACACATGCACACAATGCCTGGCCCATATGGCACACTGTCAGACCCTTACCTTGCCAAGCAGGTCCAGTAAATATGAGATGGGGGCGCTCGCGGATGAGAAGCCTCTGTGGCAGATGGGATGCAGGCTCAAGGCGCAGTTCTCGACGAGCTGATGACGGAGCACTGTTCTGCAGCGCGCAAAGGTCGGCGTGCCGCAATACTCTGATCATTCATCTAGATTACTGGACAGTCACGGCTACCTCACTCTTCAAATATATTTATATATATATATATATATATATATATATATACATATGCTTTATATATATATATATATATATATATATATATTTATATATATATATATATATATATATATATATATATATATATAAATATATATATATATATATATATATATATATAATTCATTATTTTCTTTGGTCTATTATATGAATTTATCCAGAAATGTTCTTAATCATAATACACAATCCTATTATACAGGAACGTATAATCTTGGCATTAAAAAAGTGTACAAATAAAGAAAGACTATAATATTAATTTCCTAAATATTTTATGAACAGAGGGTAAAATATGGGAACAGAGGACAGAGACATATTTAAAAAAAAAATTTGTCAGAGCATTTATTCGCTTTAGATTTTTCCCAAAATAATAAATATGAGTTTATATTTAAATACAGTGTTCCCAGAGATATGCTAAGTATTTTTCTTCACAAGATGAAAATCAGTAAAGCAGCTATTTTTACTGAGATTGAATCTTTGTAAGCAAGACAGTTGGACTGACAATTTCCTGGCTGTGGCATGCGGCTTGTGTCTGACAAGTCACCCATCCAGACACAAGGACACATGAAGGTTACCAAGCCGAATTATTCTCTTATGGAAATGCCACATCTGTGTCAGCATTCTTGGATTTCTCTAAATACATCATTAAAGCTAAGTGCATGAACTTACAAAAAAATATTGTTAAAATGCCACTTTATCTTATTTTAGTATATTTTGTATTTATTTCCTTTTTTATTTTTGAAGGAAATGACTACTGCCCCTGTAGTGAGTATGCCAAAGAATGAGAACTGAGCACATTATTAAAAACATCTTAAACATACCTATCTTTAAACACTTTATTTTAATTCTGTGACTCAATTTGCAGTTATGATCAAACACTTTGTCCTCCTTTGCTGCTGAGTCCCTCTGCAGCTCTTTGCACAGCCATACACAGTGGCAAAGCTAGTAAATAGAGGGTCCAAGTGCAAAATAAAAATGTTTGGGTCCGGGGGCGGGGCAAACAAACATAATTTTTTTGTTGGGACCCCTCACACCTCTGGACTTTCCTCCGGTGCCAAGTCCTTTATATATATATAGGAGGGGGGGGGGAAGACACAGGGGAGGGAGAGGGGGAAAGAGACACATATATACATGCCAACTCGTTTTATATATTATTCCCAGCCCTACCAGAAGACGAGCAATAGAAACAGAGGACCTGGTAAGGCCAAGGGAGCGAGGGAGGGGGGCAGGAGAGAGCGCAGTTGAAGGGCGCAGGAGGGTAAGGGGTGGATGAAGCTGAATTTGGACAGCATTGGTCCTCCCGAATGCCAGGCACGATGCATTGCACCAGGTGCACCGCCAGTAGTTCTACCCTTGGCCATATTCATGCCCCCATAATTCTTATACAAGCCTTCTAGAGTGAGTGAAGGAGAGAGAGAGGGGGGAAGAGACACAGGAGAAGGGTGAAGAGACACAGGGGAGGTAGAAGAGATGCAAGGGGAGGGAGAGGGGGGAGACATAAAGGGGAGGGAGAGGGGAAAGAGACACAGGGGAGGGAAAGGAGAGGGAGAGGGGGAAAGGAGGCACAGGAGAGGGAGTGGGGGAAAGGAGACACAGGGGAGGGTGAGGGGAAGGAGACGCACAGGAGGGGGGTGGAGAAGACACAATTTATCAAACTATATCATGCCATCATTTTTGATGGGCAAGTCGCTAGTCTTTGCTATATTCCTGAATGTTAGGGATAAATCAAGTATGACACCTAAAAATAATGCTTTATCTACTGGATGGGTGATTGTGCAACTGACCTTGTTAGGGAAGGGGATAATAAGGCCAGGTTTGGGAGGAAATATTAGGAGTTCAACTTCTGCATGTTATCCCTCTGTCACTTTCCATTTGCATCGGGAATTCTCTACTGGCTTCTCAGCCAGTCACAGGTCATATGCTGGGATGTCTGAGATCTAGCAAGAGATGTACTTACTGCTTATCTGGGGTGCATCCTGGTAATAAGCATGAAGAACCTGAAGCCTAACATTTACAGGATGCTCTTTTGAAAGACTTATTCGCCTTGGATGCAGATAAGACCTGTATTCATTAACCAATAGACGGTCAACTTGTTATGGAACTTGCAATTGGATTAAATAGAAGTGCAATTTATTACACGGTCACCCTCCCAGTTCATGATTAAAGAAAAAAAAATCAAGCAATGAATGTGAACAGTAAAGAAAAACTATAAGATGGTATTTATTTTTCAGCAACCAGCTCTTCAAATGAGAATACTATAAATATGGGGATTCAGAGGCCATTTAGAACATTTTTTTTGTTTTTTTATAAAAGTATTCTTAATTTGTTTTAAATATTAATAAAGAATGGAAATGTATAAAAAAATGATTTAGTATATTCATTTATTTAAATAAGGAATAAGCATCACACAGATATACATAAACTGAACATGTACCCTACCTGAAAACAAGCAATTCCCACAGAAACTGCTCCAATAAGCAGGAGGTGCTCCTGAAGAAATTCTTCCAGTTTTGTAATACATCCTCCCTGCAGGAAATGGTGGAATTATAAATGAGGGAAAGACAACAATTTTCTTGCGAGACATATACCTAGAGCCTCAATACAAAAATGATATTTAGCAGTTTGAATTTTAAAATTATTATCAATTAATATTTATTATTTTTCTAGGACTATACTCAATTTGTTGATAGACTTAGCCCTATAATAGCTAAGGCAAACATTTCTAGTCTCCTTACATAATCAACTAACCAAAAATTCTGAGACACCTTAGAAATAGGGGCCAAGATTTAAAAAAAAAAAAAAAAAAAACAGAAGATGTCTATAAAATATACACCAAAAACTGTCCATTAAATGAATAACTTTAAACAAAAATATATAATTTGTTAAAAAAACTCAAAAACCAATACAAATTATAGCTGTACAGATACTGTATGTATCCAGTCATAATACATTTTATTTATAAGGTGAAATATTCCCAAACCTAACAAAAGTGCATAAATATCAACGCTATAAGCAGCAAGATTAATTTTCAACAGACATGCAGTATTTGCCAATAAAAGGAATTGTTCATTAATATCTCTGGGATATCATATTATATGAGCATATAAATCATATAAGTCTAGTATTAATGTGATACTATAGTTACTTGGGGGGGGGATTTACTAAGCACTTTCTCAACAGAGATGAGAAGAGCTGAAATAAGGTCAGGCTGCATAGTAAATCAAGAGATGGTATGAGATGCATTAGAGATGCTTAGTAAGTTCCTGAAGGAGGGGGAGTTTACTAACAGGATGCTTATTGAGTCACACTTTTCTGCAACACTTCTTGGATCAGCTCTACTTAGTTATCAATGCAATTTACTAATCACTGGTATTATTATTAGGCCTGTGATGAGGCGCGGAAATGCCCAATGCAACACAGGGAATAATAGCTCTATCCATGCAGCATGAGTTTTATAGGGGTCAGGCATATTGGTTAGCAAACCTGCAATGGTTGGAAATACATAAATAATGAGGCAAATAATACCATGCCTGTGCATGTTCAGTTGCACTAAATATTAATAAAATATATATTTAATGTTAACACACTACAATAGCTCATTGCCCCCAATAAACCCCCATTCATCCCACAGTACCCCCCTCAACAACTGGAGGGGGCCCTTAGGACCACCACCCTCTAGTGCTTTCGGTTGGGGGGCACATTAACCCCATTGGCATCCCTTTGGGGCTTTTAAGTATATCCATGGGTGTTCTAATGACACCTAAAAAAAACTGATCGCCTACACACCCCATGGTAAACTAGGGACCCTAGGGACTCCAATGACACCTAACATTAAGCCCTATGCCATGGGGGCCCATAGGGACACACAAAAACACACACATATATATATATATATATATGTATATATATATATATATATATATATAGTAAATAAATAGTACATTTGTGTTAACATTTGAACATCAAAAATAAGTTAAAAAACTTGTTTCCTGATCAGATTTCCGAGAAATACAGTTGTTGCACTGCATTCTGGGAACCTGGACAGGGACATGCAAATGTGCCAACAAAGACATTACTCTTGTAATCCATAACCATTTCAAACATGGCTTCCTTTAAGCATATACCTACTGTATTACTGTATTACACAGCTGAGGGCAAAGCCATGAATCCAACCCACGCACAGCTGTTTCACAGTTACCGCCTCCCATCAGTGTGGGGCAGTAAATATATTTTATTTATTATATATATATATATATATATATATATATATGTATATATATATATATAGTGTGTGAGTTGATGCTGGAGGAGGACCAGGAAGCGCAAAAAAGATTGGGGGGCACAATTTCTTTTTTTTTTACATTGGGGGCCTTTATGCACTAGCTCCACCACTGTCTTGAACAATTCTCTTTATTAGCTAATGTCTTTTGCACAGATACGTAATGCTCACTAGCTGTGCTCCTATTATCTTTATTTACAATTATTGCATATTTATTGAATTAGACAAGAATTTTGCTGTTTAAAACCTAGATATTTATGTACTTTATTAGGCTTGGGGAAATAGCACCTTATAACCATTATAACTACATAAACATATGTGCAGCTTTAGTGTGAATGGATGACTGGTTGGTTTCACATTTTTTAAAATAAGTTACATCTTATTATCCCTTGCTTTGCACATAGTAGATACATTTTGGTGTGTATCTTACAGTCATCTTCTGCTATTTTTAAGAATTCGACACCTGTTTCATTGGGCCCCGAGTCTTTGCTTTGGTAATGCAACATTTAATCTGTGGTTTGTATTTTAACAGAAGCAGTGAGTTTACTTATATTTATACCCATTCTAAATTAACTCTATTATAATACAAACCACAGAGCAAATAGTATGTATGTTGTCATGATACTAATAATAATAATCTTACATTTACTGCTGCATTTATAAATAATTAAAAGTAATACAAAAAAATGAATACTTACCTCCACTTTGAATATATTAGAAGGATGATCATCTCTCCCACAGTTTAAGGTGATCGTCTTGCAGCAGCTGTCTGGTACCACTCTGTTTTCAGATCTCTCAGAGTTGATGTACAGAGTGTATCTCCAGTCTTCATATCCACTACTGCCACAGCATTTAAACTGAGACATAAAGAAGAAGAATAACCTTGTGTCCTGAACGATGATTCAATAATACTGAATCCTAACGTAATCAAGAAACCCATGTCTTGAGCACATAATTATATTGTATGAAAATATGTGATCACATAAGTAAATATGAACTTCAGTCAATAAGGAGAACATAATGATCTGATTATCTTCTGCACATCATATATCAGTTGTGTTATGTTCATGATACCATATTATCTTAAATCTTATCTAATTTGAATGTATCAGGGCATTCATGTTTGAAGGATACCATAACCATTTGTTACATGCATTGTTTCTCCTCTGTCCTATTTCCACCCATGAGTTCCTAATATTGAATATATCAATAATTGATATATATTATTATATCATGCATTTGTGACACGTAAATTATTTATCTCGTGATCAGCAATTGATGGTGGATTATTTGTATATATTTTTAAGATTAACTATTTTTGTGATGAATTTGTCTTTTAATTATTGTAAATATAAGCTATATTTTATTAATTCCCTACTCATGGGTTCACTCGGTTTGACTGCCAGTCTTACTATATTGTTTGAACTTCACGTTATAAATCTTCAGGATTTCTAATTCAGTTTTCTAACTATAGAGAAGCTAATATTTGCATTTTCCATCTTGCCCATAGCTTGGAGAGGTGGGGGCAGCATCATTTTTTATGGTGTACTTTATTATATTCATGCTAGTACTTACAGAATAGTCAGTTTTTAACATTCTTTTGAAAATATTGATGGAATAGATATAAGAAAGGAAAATGATACTTAGAAATCCTTTGCAGCCCCTATGCAACTTATTCTAGGTGTCTGAGAATGGTCCTACATACATTCTGCAAAATGTAAGCTGCAATTCCACATAATAATAATAATATACAATTATGAAGTAAAATATATAGGTTCCACTGTACAGAACACAAGAAAACTAATAACAGTATATCCAGATATTATTTTTTGTGTTGTTTAGTCATTTCTGACTCTCTGTGACCTCATGGACCATAACACACCAGAACATCTTTATGTCCATTGAAATGCTGATTCACTTGGTATTCATGGAAGAGATACTGTAGTGGGTTGCCAGATCCTTCTCCAGTGGGCCATAGCATACAGCTCCTGGTGTTCCTATGTGGTCTCCCATCCCAATACTGACCAGGCCCAACCCTGCTCGGCTTCAGAGTGGTGTGACATCTTGATTCCCTGACTTGGAATCAAACCCAGGTCAACAGCAGTGGAAGCACCAGTTTCTAACCACTGGACCACCCATACATTATACATACATAATGGAGAATAACAACAGGCATCCTGAAATTGTCACTATAAAGGAGCTAGCAGTAGGTGTAGTAAGGAATTGAGCTTCATTCCTGGGGAAAATTGCAAGATGCATGGACATAATTTATTTTGCTATAGTATATGATTCCTTAGATTTGCTTTTTCTGATTTCAAGAAAAATAAAGAATTGTAAAATAATTTTACTAATTATCTTTTGCATGGGGAATAGGCACTATCCTGCTCATTATTCATGGGCATTACTATATATAAGTTATAATGTAACTCAATTTTTAAGTGGTACAGTTCAGAAAATATTTATTTAATTGAATTACCTGCAAGTATTTAAAAAAGCGATATGTGATATACACAGACGCAATTTAGTCCTATAAGCATGACTTCTGAGTTGCAGATTGTTAGCGGATTATCTAGGAAATATGATAAGAAATTAAGGATTTGTGTTGTGGGGTAGAAATTAATGTGTACTGTGGGAAAATCAGATAATCTCCAGTACTACAGGACAGGTAAGGGCTGTATGAGAAGTAACTGAGAGCTTTATTTACCCACACGTTCCCACAGATAACCGCTCACTTACTTTACAAGCCAAGTTTATGGACATAAATCAATGTTTTCTTACATCTTGTTGCAGATGATCAATAGCTAATGTTATATCTTTTCTTCCAGGCTCTGCGTAATTCTCTCTCATTGTTTGATTCAGATCCTGTTTCAGTTCATCACTTATCTACATGTGAAAATAACAAATATACAGTCAGTACATTGAATTCTCTTTGTAATCAGTGTAGCATGTATTATGTTTTTTTATGGTAATGTGAAAAAATTATGTTTTAGTCTAAAAAACAAACAAAAAAATTGTAATTTTTCACAGGACCAATGAGTGTTTTGCTTCTTGAAGCTCCATGGGCTAGGCTTACTGAGTGGCAACTTAGCATTGGATCTATGGAGTGATCAATGGAAAAGAGAGACTCACATAAATCCGTATTTTATATCATGACATCTAAACATGATTCATGAAAAACATACATAGCTTATTATAACAAAATATACAAAAAGTAGTATTGTCAATTGATAGTTATTTAAAGAAAAAGGTTTCCTGGCTGTATATTTGCACAGAAGTTTTTAAGTTAGATTTATCTATAAGCCTTTCTCATCCTCCTTTCAAGAGTGATTTCTAATGATTACTAATCATTGCTAATTACTGCATGTGCTCTGATTTATTGAATGAATAAAAATGCCTGAGCCTCTTACAACAACTTTGAACATCATTGTGACCATGTACAAACTGAGAATAATTATAAGTGTATAGCAAATATTACACAATAAAACAAATATAAGACATCAAGCTAGGTTGAATAATCAGAAAAGCTGACTGATATAAAAAAAATAAACTTCATTGTAAATTTACAGTAGGATTATTTACTACTATTTACTATTATTTACATTCCACTGATTAACTATTTTTAGTTTAAATGTATACCGTATTTCAAATCTGTGCTGTGTCCCATTAGCTATCCCCGTTCTATTACATGAAAATAAGATCTAAGAAAATACAGTCAGGGCTAATTTTACATTTATGGCACCCCTAGGCACATATCTAGGTACCCCTAGGTACAAACTACTTAACCGCCCCCTGGGTGCATGAGTGCATATGCATGCCTGTTTCCCTATTACCATGTTGCTCCACCAGCAGCTGTAGGGCTAACAAATCAGTTATGCTGAACCAATTTCAATATATTCTAGAATTCTTGTTGGTCATTCTGGGGACCCATAAATAAGAGCAGCATGAGCATGCTGTGGATAATGGCAGCCAGTTAGTGAGCTGGTTATGCTGCTTTCAGGACCTGAGAGAGGAGGAGAGCTTGATGGATTTACATGTTTCTTCTTGCTATACTAGGACTTACATTTTAGTGGAATTCCATCACTAAATGCAAAACAAAAAAGGTATCAGAATTAAGTTTAATTTTGGGAAGAATTTAAAGGTTAAAATGTATATTCAGTACTTATTCTGATAATAAGTTTATCTCCAGATATAAAAAACTCCAGAAATTGTATTTTAGCTGTCTTCCAAATGCAGACTTTTTACTTCTTTCCATTTTCTAATCATGCTTTTTATATTGTGTGCTAGTATTAACATTTTCACTTTTGAAACTAAACAGTTCATTTGTATATTTATAATACCTAATAAATCTTACCGTTTCATAATACATATATGCGAGGATACCAGCCGCCAGCTCCATAATATATATTGAAATCAAAATTAACAAATACTGAAAAGAAAAAGATAAACAATTATGTGCTAATTATACCATCCAAATGAGAAACAAAATATGCTAATTTATGCTGGACAAATATTGGAAATAGTTGTTATATCTATCAAAAAGGGATGTGCTAAAAAGTAAAATATACCCATTTCAAATGTACAAAAGGAAAATTCTATCTACACAAGTCGAAATATCCTAACTACAAAGGAAATGTGTACACAGACAGTGATTTCAATAAGGCTAACGGTAGGCAGATTCATTTACATGGACACTCCTTCCTGAGAAAGTAGCAGTAGAATCAGCTGAGTGAAAAAAATGGATCCTTGGAGAAAATATTGAATGCTCATAAAAGTTAAAAAGGTGAATGTTGCGTTTATTATTTGTTTGTTTTCTAGAAACATTTTACCCATAATAAAGCATATTTATTATAAACGTATGGAAAGAATGTGACCACATTGTATTTTAAACTTTAACCTTGTTTGAAATATAAATTCAACAGAAATATAGGGCGTTGACTATTAATACCACATTTTAAACTCACTTTTGCTACCTTTTTAACCATTTTGATAAATGTATCCCAATGTTTTTCTGTATTGTTTTTATTGACACAAATACAAAGTTTCAACAATATTTTTTTATAACCAAGCTATTAAACAACTTTTGAGTATGAACCATTCTGGGACAATATCAAGCAATGGCTTCCACAATAAATTACTATATATATGGGAAAAAGAGTGAGGTAGCCGTGATTGTCCAGTAATTTAGTTAAATAATCAGAGTATTGCAGTATATGATGATACCTTTTTTATTGGACAAACATATTCAATTATTCTGACAAGCTTTCGAGAATATACTTATCTTTATCAAGTCATTTGAGAAAAAGAGGAATGCAAGAATTAGAGGTCATGATTTGATGTGGGAAGGTGGAAGATTTAGGGGAAATATGTGAAAGCACTATTATACAGAAAGAATCGTAGATAAGAGGGTAAGCCGGGAACACGTGTTTATGGACTTATTTTTCTAACTCTTGGACTTTTAGGGGGCACTGTTGCTTGAAAGGCCTGGACAGCGCCAGACACCTGCCACTGTATCTGATGGAACCGGGCCTGTCCACACTCTGTCTATGACACTCGGTGGAAGACTGCCGATGAGGAAGTGATACACCAAACTACGGCTCCCCAAGCGAGTGGATCTAGTTAATTCAGCCAAGACAAAAATTAAGTCTGTGATTAACAGCAACAATACATCAAAAGGTCCTCCCAACAATACTGCAAAGGAGAGCTATAATTCTACATGACTCCATGGTCAACAACCCACATAATTAAGGCATCGTTGATGCAGCCAGGGAGGTTGTACAATTGAACTAAGAGGGCCTTCTCGTGGTTGACCAACACGTATGCCGCCTTTATCTGGCTCCCACCAGGATTGTAAGTGATCTGAATTGACATTACAGGCCTCGGCCAACCCGCCACTTTCACGCCTCGCAATGAGCACCATCGGCGCTCATTGTGAGCCTCTCCCACCATCGCTCATTGCAGGCCTGGGCCAATCAGTCACTTTCACGGCTTACAATGAGCACCTTTGGCGCTCATTGCAAGCCTCTCCCACGGTCGCTCATTGCAGGCCTCGGCCAACCCGCCACTTTCACGCCTCGCAATGAGCACCTTCAGTGCTCATTGCGAGACTCTCCCCACTCTCTGACCCCTGTGTCTGTTTCCCCCCTCTCCCTTCTATGTGTCCCCCCCTCTCCCTGCCCTGTGTTTTTTCACCTTATTTCCCTCCTCTGCGTGTCTTTTCCCCCCTATCTCACCCCTGTGTCTCTCTTCACTATCTCCTCCCTCTACCTCCCCTGTATCTTTCAGCTGTATGGCCCTGTTTACGTCTTGCGTGGATCTCGCTTTGAGCGGTTCTTTCTTATTTTCAAACTTTTGCATGCTTCGCGATGATCAGCTAATTGTTACGCGCTTTAGCCTCGTTTTGTGCCATTTTTCAAACAGTTACGTCATTACGGCTGCCATTTTTTGCCTCGCTAACTGGAGTTTCGATTGCCCGAAAAACGCTGATTAAGCCTAAAATTAGCTTGCAACCCCACTCACAGGCTCCCCGCCTCTCCCCCTGTGCTGAGTGTGAGGTTGTAAGTTAATTTGTTTCATTAATTGGCATTTTTTGTTGTTTTTCAGAGTTGCGTGCGTGAAAGATTTTCGTCCGTTAAAGTCGTAATGTTTTCCAAGTCTTGCGTGCCTCGCGATCAGCGCCAAAGTGCTACGCGCCTCGGCGGTTTTCGCGAGCCTTGCCATGACCCTTAGAGGGACGCTTGCAGCCACCATTTCTTGCACAAACCTGTGCTGGGCTCGTGATGAGCCTTGCGATGAGTGACTATGGCGCTCATCATGAGCCCTGCAATAACAATGTAAATTTGCTGTCCCCTCAAAATAACTCAACACATAGCCATTTTGTTTGCAACAAAAGTGATTACACCCCTAAGTGGAAATGTCCAATTTGGGCCCAAAGTGCCAATATTTGGTGTAGCCACCATTATTTTCCAGCACTGCCTTAATCCTCATGGACATGGAGTTCACCAGAGCTTCACAGATTGCCACTGGAGTCCTCTTCCACTCCTCCATAATGACATCATAGAGCTGGTGGATGTTAGATAGCTTGCACTCTCCCACCTTCCGTTTGAGGATGCCCCACAGATGCTCACTAGGGTTTAGGTCTGGTGCCATGCTTGGCCAGCCCATCAATGCCCAATGACAGGACAATACAATTTGAAGCCATGACAATGCTGTTAGCGACACAATGTAAAGCGTTTGCTACTCGGAGGACCTTCGGCGCTCATTGCGAGCCTCTCCTCTCGTGTACTTTGGCTTCTCTGAGCACCTTTGGAGCTCATTGCGAGCGTCTCTCCTTGTGTACTTTTGCTCCTCTTAGCACCTTCTGCACAATATATATATAATTGCAGTCTAAAATTTTTTTTAATGTAAAGTATACATTTTTATTTTCCATTACTAATTAATACTTATTAAATTAATGTATGTTAATAATTCATTCTGAATGAACAAATGTATTAGGAAGTGTGAAGCATTAATGTATTCATAAAGTAACGGCAGTGTAAAATATGCTATTTAGCGTAATTTTTTTTATATATATATATTTTTTACTAATAATCAATTATTTACTTAATGAATTAATATACTTAACCTATTTCTAATTAATATATCCAGCAATCAATATCCTGAAGAGCTAACAATCTCTTTTGATTTTCCTGCAGCATACAATGTACATTTGGACTGTTGCTGCCCTGATGAGAAAGTGTCATCAATGTGCCAATTGTGCAGTATAAATAGGCTGCGTGCGCCAGGTCAAACCGTTGGTTTAGTTAGGTAAAGCTCCATTTTAGCTTTGTAATGTTATCAGTTGCAAGTTAGTGTTGTAAAATGGCGGCGATTGTCTATGTGTTACGTGGCTTGCAAGCATTTTTCGTCCTTTCTAATAGTGTATCTAGTACCTTGTACGTTCCTGTGTAAGTGGTACGCGGCTGGCGGTGTTTTGCGCGGTTCGGGGTTGTGTATCCTCGTTTTTATTTTTTTCGTCCAACATTTTTTTTCTCGCTTAGCAAATTCCGCTTAATTTTGCGTACAACCTCACTCCCAGACATCCTGACTGTCCCCCTGTTCTGTGTGTGAGTTTTTTTTTAAATTTATTGTTGTATTTTTTGTGTTTTTTGTGTTTTTTTATTTGCTCAGTTTGGCCGTTAACTTTGTATTTTTCCGACCTCTTATTTGATTTGTTGTAAGTTCCGCGTCTCACAATTTTTTTTGTCTAAGTTCCGCGTTCCTCAACTGCTTGCAGCCTAAAGTAATCCTGCGTTTCCTAACTGTTTGGAGGCTAAATCCTGCGTCTTTCAAAGCTTCAACTACCCGCCTCGCTACGTGAGACAAACAGGCAATGAGCACCTTTGGCACTCATCGCCTAAGTGCTGAAAGTTTTAATGCCTCAACTGCTCGCCTCGCTACGTGAAGCTCGCAGGCAATGAGAGCCTTTGGCGCTCATCGCCTAAGTGCTACGAGTTTTAATGCCTCAACTGCTCTCCTCGCTATGGGAGGCTCGAAGGCGATGGGCGCTCATCGTCTAAGTTGTGTGCAATAGCGTAAAGCATGTTTGACAATTATAATATGTGATATATATATATATATATATATATATATATATATATATAGTACATAGACAGTGACTCCTTTTTTATTGATAAACAATTTCTGAGCCACTAATTCCCAATGCTTAACACTACTTAAATATCTTTAAAAAAAAAAGAAAAATTTAGAAAACTTTATTATTTTTACTTTTATAAACAATGCTTATTTCAAAGATTACTGCTATTATCTAGGACAAAATAGAATAGTTGAGGCAGAGACAGTGGGAGCCTCCTGCCTAGAAGACACAGCTAGTCTGATGCCCCTAATCTGACTCAATTCCCTCATAATTTCTTTATAATTTTTTTTTCAATGTTCCCAACATTTTATTCCTCAATTTAGCAGAATGAAGTTAAAAACTACACACAATTAAAAAAATATATATTTTCTCTGTAGTACTACATTGACCATTTACTAACTCTCTGGCATTTCCTTCATAATATATATCAATAGTCTTAGGCCCCTATTCAATTGCAACTGTTACACAAGTCCGCATCTACCTGGCCGAAAGCCCAAACCATGCCCCCGTAAGTAGCATTTCAGAGCATGATCATGATCAATTAAGCAAGGCCGTAACTACCGATTTAGAAACACCCAATAGTAAAACATGGAGGGTAAATGTCGACCAATTAGCTTTTAGAAGTCTGAAACGCTATCGGACCCGCAATCTGACAATGTATAAAATAATATAAATGAATAAAGAAAAAAGTAGAGGTGCTCATCTGACAATGAGCAATACCTTAGTAGGTTTGCTGTATAGGTCTGGTTACCTAATCAGAGCACCCTATTTTAGCTCACTTGTGCCCTTCACAGGAAGAAATATCCTGTAGTATATCAGTCTGGTCTCACTCAAAAGAGTGACCCAGCCCCGAAATACCAGGCAATTCTATCCTGAACAGGAGAAACAGCAAACCCCAGACACGTTTCAGCTTCTGTGGGCCTCGTCAGTGAGGTGCAGCTGAACTCCCTAAGGCACAGTGAGCAAGGAGTCCATTTCTGGTTTCCCCTATCACCCATAAGGTGAGAAAATCTAAACAAAAAAAGTAGAGGTGCTCATCTGAGGCTGAGCAATACCTAAGTAGGTTTGCCCTATAGGTCTGGTTACCTACTCAGAGAGCATCCTTTTTTAGCTTACTTGTGCCCTTCATGGGGGAGAAATATCCTGTAGTATATCAGTCTGGTCTCACTCAAAAGAGTGACTCAGACCCAAAATACCAGGCAATTCTACCCTGAACATGAGAAACAGCAAACCCTCAGACGCGTTTCGACCTCTGTGGGCCTCTTCAGTGAGGTGTAGCTGTACTTATTTTTTGTTTTTGCTCTGATATGTATTCATGGGATCAACATATATTTTTGCTCTGATATGGATTCCTGTGATCAATATAACATGAAAATAGAACATAATAAAATATATATTTGATTGCAGACTTGCGAGCTTGAGACTGCTGTACAATTAATTCTAATGTCTTTCATCGCTTTCCCCATCTTTTAAAGTGCAGTATTGAATTTTTATTTGCATTTACAGTGTAACAATTAGGTGTTTAACCCCCTTGCGAGTCCTATCTATTACTCATAGGATTTTCTTCTACATTTGCCATTTACAGGTGTGAAAACATTGAGGAATTGCGATTTGTAACACTTACGTGCTTGAAAGATCAAAGACTTTGTTGGTTCGGAGATACGATTTTGAAAATCGCAGGGATTTTCAGCCTGTAACCCGCATATTGTTTGCGGGAAGCTAAAAGATTGAATAGCAAATTAGTTTATGGGGTACATTACTGAGTCCAGTAACCAACAATTGCTGAATTGAATAGAGGCCTTATAGTCTAAGGTCCCTGACTGTTCCCAAGTTGCCTTCTTCTAGGTCATCTAAGGGAATATCAGGTAAAGCCAATTGAATGGCTCGAAACAGCTGTTAGGCTTTCTATTTTAACCATGTTCCTCTGATTATTGTTTTAATGTCTGTTTTGTTTTTCCATTTTATTTAATTTATTTTTCTCTCTCTTTCTTCAAAGAGTGGAAGGTCGCACACTGAAACTCACATGCACACATATGGACAAACGTCATGTCCCACAACACTGAAACTTTGCTAAATATATTTAAAATCTAAATGTTTTATTTTTCCATTTTTTTCTAATATGATGAGAACTAGAACATGTAATGAGATGCATTTATAGCTTAATTCTCTCAACTGTAAAAGTTCCACTTTCTAAGTGCCAGCCAGTGTAGCAGATGGCATGGTTCACAAACACCATGGACAGCATTTATTTCAGTAGTCTTGATGACAAGCGCCACAGGAGTGCCAGTAGCTAAAATATGAAGGTATATACACATGAGAAAAGGCTCATATTGTTTTAATTGGTGTAATGCAGAAAGGATCACCAGGCTATGAGCTATGAATAAAACACAATAAGAAAACCAAAAACATACATAATTAATGCTCCATGTATTTATATTAATTTATATCAATGTGTTGCGTTCATGACACTAATAAACACAAAATATTTTTTATTGTAACTAGTGATAAACATACATTTTTGCTGTATTAATGGAAGTTATTGCAGTTGTGTCTGTGCATTAGCAGTTACTGTTCATCACCGTTGCACATTAATGTCAACATTGGGGATTTCGTCATTGTTAATATAAATAGGAAGTGAAAGACTGCAACTGAGATAACATTATTCACGTCTTACTAAGACAGTCTAATCAATGTTATCTCAGTTGCAGTCTTTCACTTCTTTCAGTAGTGCTCAGCATAATGAGAGATATGGTGAGGGATACAGTAACAGCCATAAGAAGTGTTTTTAAATTATATATTCTGGCAAAAGCTTTCCTGCTGTTTGCATATGTATTATAATGTTTTTTTAAAACAAAAAAAAAGGTTTAACATGAACAGCGTACACTGTTCCTTTAATTATAAATTCTTAATTTAGTTGCCATAAGGATATGTGCCACCAAGTAACTTTTCCCTGTAATGAAGGAAGGTGCAGAATTCACCTCTTGTGATGAGATAACAACTTTTAGTGATGGCAAAGTTTAGAAACACAAATGCCCAGGGAGAGGAGATGAAATGAATAGACAATCATGGTTGACAAAGTTTAAAAGATGATATATTCTTTCTAGTAGAACCTCAGTTGGTTACAGAATACACAGCTATAACCTATGCATACACCACAGGGTCTAATTCAATTTGGGGCTGTAACTCGATCGCAAATTGCTGATTTGGATCGATTCAGTTACGTCCTCCCGTTGCTCTACTTTTACTTTGCTATTCAAATGGCTGGGACCGCAAGTTAGGCACCGTTCGAGATAATCGGAAACAATGCTATCGGCAGTAAGGATTTGTGGGCTTGAACATGATCGCGGATGCAAGCCTGTAACTCGTGGTTTAAGCCTGAAAACTCGAAGCACTTTAAATCAATACAGCACTGTAAATGATGGGGAACATGGTAGGTAACATTAGTATTAAAAGAACAACATTCTCAAGCTCGCACATCGCCAAAATACAATACTTGATTTCATGTTTAATTTATGTCCAAAGTCCTATGGGCTTGAATGACCTCCAAGCCTGTAACTCGTTATTCAAGCCCGTAGGACTTCAATGAAATATGGAGGTTGGATACCAAAGTCATACAGGCTTGGCGGTTGAAGCCCGTAGGACTTTTGCCGAAAATACATTATTCATGACGATTTACGAGCTTGAGAATGTTGTGCTATTAATTCTAAGACCTAACATTCCCTTTTAATAAAAGTACAGGATTGCTTTTTTATTTGCTTTGAAAGTGCTACAATCTGTAAGTAAGCCCTTTGCGACATCTCCTTGGGCCCAGTAACCTGTGGTTCGAGTTTAGCCATTTGCGGGCTTGACGGGGGGGTGAATCAGAGCAATTGAATAGCAAATTTGCGATTTTAGCAATCGGGATTCTTGCGGCCGTGAAAGATCAAAAGCTTTGAGGGAAGAAAGCTGCGATTTTCACAAATCGCTAGGAATCACAGCTCGTAACTCGACCGGAGCACTGTCAAATAGAAGGCAATTGAATAGCAAAGTAGCTAGTGATCTCCATTTGCGAGCCCGGATCTCAAAATCGCAGCAATTGAATGAGGCTCAGAGTGAGGTCTCTTAACACATGCAGATGAGAGTACTAATAAATCATAGAAAAAAATGTTAGTGTGAGAGAGCTCCTCTCGAATGGTGCCTAGTCCAAGAGGATTGGGCAGAACTGAAGAACATACATTTGCATTTGCATTTCCTCTAGTATTCTTTCTCAAATGGAATTGCTTTATTCAATAAGGTACCTCATGGAGAGAGAGAGAGCAGGTTGTGGTAACAATCTTTGTAGAATGGCTTCATTATACAGTCAGCTAAAATATCTTCAGTAGGGCAGTACTGAAGATTGATGATATCCTTGTCTTGTACATCCTTGACATGGTGTTACTTTACAGATATACTGGGTTCTTGGATTGTTCTTCTCAGATTGAGAAAGTTTGATACAAATTTGATTATCTTCATGATGAATGACTGGAGATGTTGGATGTTTCAGTAGTAGCTATGTACTCAGCTTCAGTAGATTATAGGGAAACAGAATATTTTTCTTTGATATTCATCTGATAGTACCTTAACAAAATGAAATAAATAACTATTGGTGGATTTTCTGTTTATGGCATCTCCCACCTAATCTGCATCTAAATATCGCCCTATCTCTCTATTTCCCCTGGCTTCAAAACTGCTTGAGCGAATCATCTACAATCGTCTTACCCAATTTATTTCCTCCAACTCCCTCCTTGGCCCAGTCCAATCCGGCTTCTGACCCCAACAATCCACAGCTTTGACAGAAGACACTAATGACCTGCTCACCACCACGTCAAAGGGGCACTTCTCTATTACAATTCTTCTGGATCTCTATACTGCCTTTGACACAGTTGACCACTCTCTTCAAATCCAAATTCTCCACTCTCTTAGAATCCGGGACACAGCTCTCTCATGGTTCACATCATACCTAGAACATAGAACATTTAGTGTCTCCATCTCTGGTAGCTCTTCTTTGCCTTACTTTCTGACTGTTAGCATACCCCAAGGTTCAGTCCTAGGTTCCCTCCTGTTCTCCATCTATACATCCTCCCTTGGTTCCCTAATACAATATTTTGGATTTCAGTATCATCTATATGCTGATGAGATTCCATTCAAATCTACCATGCACTCTCTTTCATTCATCACATACAATCAATAACCAAATCATGACATTTTCAACTATAACATCTCCAAAGTAGATCACTATCTTTCCCAAGGCAAAAGTAAAATTCAAATCCATTCTTTCATCATACCTTGCCTTGACTACCGCAACTCTCTCCTTGCAGGCCTCCCCGCCACCATCTGTCTACAATCCATACTAAAATCCTCTGCTAGACTTATCTACCAAACTAAACGCTCAATGTCTGCAGCACATCTCTTTCAGTCACTCCACTGGCTTCCCATAGCCTCCAGAATAACATTTTAAATCATGACTCTAATGTATAAAGCCCTCAAAAACAGTGCACCCCCTTATATTTCTGCTCTTGTCTCAAAGTACTTCCCTAACAGTCATCTTCACTCCACTGCCTTCAGGACTTTTCTGGTGCTACTCCATCTATTTGGAACTCCTTGCCTCGCTCCACTAAACTATCTTCCCGCCTCAAAACCTTCCAAACTCATATGTTTAAAGAAGATTATTACTTTCAGCCTTATTATGCACAACACATCTATCACCCTTCAGTATCACACCCAAGGTTTGTAAGCAATACAAGGTTTCAGTCTTGTACGGTGCTTGGGGAAAGAGCTATGTACGTTAGATTCTAAGGTCCCTCCACTCTTTTGCAATGTGTTAACATTGTTTTTGTACTTAACTCCTGTATAGCACTATGTAATATGTTGGCACGTTACAAAAAAAAGATAATAATAAAAATAATAATAATATGACCTGTTAGAACTAAATTCTCAGTTAGCAGACAATCTTTGAGTGAAATAGTCCCTTTGAGATAGAGCATAAGATGCTTAACAGCACTCCAGTTGGCCTGACAGAGAGACTCAACTTTACAGCAAAGAATGCTGGCTGTGACTGCTACGTCAGGTCTGGTGACAAGTAAAGCAGTTGGCCAATTGCCTTTCTGAATTCCTTATTGTCTGGAAGAAGGACTGGAAAGTCAAAACCTTTCTGAAAGTTGACTTCCATGGGTGTTTTGGACTCTGGCTTCTGGCATTCCAAAACAATTTAGCAGTTCTGCAAGCTTCTGAGACTTGTGAGAAAAGCATCCAAGCCTTCACACTCAGTCTGTATCCCAAGATTGTGTGTGAATTTCTCTAGGTCTTTTACTTCAAATTGTTATCATCAATGTAGATCAGCAGGTAGGACCATCTATCTTTTAGATGCTTGGAGCATAAACACAAATTGCTATGTGGAGATGAAATCCATCAAGGATTAGAACTTGGTTGATTTTGTTGTTTCAAGCTTTGACAGCGTGCTTCAGTCAGTAAATACTTTTGTGAAATTTGTACACAAGATAAGGGTTTTTGTGATCTTCAAAACCAAGTGATTGTTCTATAAAAATATTTTCTTTGAGATAATTTGAAAAAGGCATTCTTTTTGTGTAGATGTTTTAGTTACATTTTCTTGAAAAAGGCAAAACATAGTACTGATTCTTGCGTGTTTGACAATTGGTGTAAAGGTCTCGACAAATTCATCACAATATCTTTTGAGTAGCCTTTTGTAACAAGACAAGCATTGTATCTGTCAACTGCATCATAAGCATTGTAATTGACTTTAAAAGCCCATTTTCAGTTGATAGGTTTGTGCCCTGATGGAAGTTAAAGTTCAGGTATACTGTGCCTGTAGTGAGTTTATCTCTTGAGTGGCCTCTCCGCACTTGCATACTTTCTGGTAGCTGAAAGATTTCTTCCCAAATAGTTGGAACTTGGACAGCTGACTCATGACGTCTAGACTGTGCTGAAGATACCAGTTTTGTATGTTGTTAAGTCCAGGATTCTTTAGCCTTCACGGATTTCACAGTAACCCACATGGTACTAATGTGTGCTCCTTGAAACCAATGATTCTGAGATACATAATTTTTTCCATGCCTTTTTTTCAAATGGGGTGGCATCTTCTGTGTAATTGGTAGCCTGTTTTGCAAGTAGTTGGCTGTATTGATGACTTCACCCCAATAAGTCAATTTGCATGCACACGCACATTGTAATTTCGGTGAGGTGCTGATTATTTCTCTCTGTGACACCATTCTCTAATGGGTTATATGGATTAGTAGTCTGATGCTGAATCTCATAAACTGATCGACCTTGTGTCGAATAAATTCACCCTCATTGTTCATATGAAGAACTTGTTTGGAATTTGTTGGTTGTATATGCCACATACTCCTTTTAGTTTGGAAGACTTGCAGCCCTATTAAATTAGCTCTACTTAGAAAACCGTAGTTCGTATTGTAGACAGTAAGACTTATGGCTTTTAAATTAGTCCCGTAAAGCAAGCTACTGCCGATCTGCGGGTTTGGAGCGAAAAAAAGCCTAAACGTCGAACTTCGCAGCCGCAAATTGCAATGATTTCACTTGCCTTCAAACCCGTAACAAGCAAATGTAGCCCAAAGGCGAACAAGTGCTGAAGAGGACTCGCAAGGGGGGTAAAGTCAAATCCGTAGCACTTTAAATCCAAATATAAACACAATACTGTACTTTTATGAAAAGAGAAAGTCATGTTAGGTCTTAGAATTAATAGCACAACATTCTCAGTCACAACATTCTCAGACTTGTGCCAAACAAAATACTTGATTTCATGTTTAATTTCCGTGTTATATCAATCTCGGTAATCAATGTGTTAATACATATAATGTAACTCGCATGTAATAGAATATCATAATTACGGCTTTATTAATATTGCATTATAACTGGAATGTGGGTCCAATTGTAACTCGTAACTGAATCACGTAAGACTTTGAAATCCAACCTCCATTTTGTTGTGACAGTATGATGACGATCTGTTTCCATTGGCTCCATCTAAACCCTTAACTATGGGTTTGACTAATTGATCACTTACAAGGCCGCAAATCCGACAATCGACAAATGGTTAACGGGTTTGCGTCACAAGCTCGTAACTCGCAGCCCCGATCGGACCCTTTCTTTTATTACAGGTTGTAAGTATTTGTGTATTTACTGTAATGTTTCTTTTTTTTTTAGGTGTGACGGGACATCTGGATATTTTTGGAGGTTGCCTTTCCTGGGACAGAAGACTGAAGACCAGGGCATCACTGGAGGGGCATTTTGACCAGGTCAGTGGTCTAATGAACCGTTTTGTTTTAACAGGTTGTGAATTTTTAAAAAAATTTTGATAGTGTATTTATGTTTTTTAATGTGTAATCCTTTTTTATTTTATGTGCAGCAAATTTTAATTTTAAATGCAAGGGTCAATGTAGGGATTCTCCGGGTTCCTGATGGGGACCCCGCAACATAGGCGGGGTTAATGTTAGGTGCCTTGGAGGTACTTACAGTACCCTGCGGCTTTGGGTTAACTATTATTGTGCCGTGAGCCCTTTAAGGATCCGCGGCGGGATGTTTACATTTTTAAATGCTGCAGGGGTCCTGTTTGGGACCCCTGCAGCAAGGGGTTGAAGTGGGAACCCCACGGTGGTCCCGATCAGGACCCCTGCATCATGAGGTTTATGTGAGGACCCTGCAGCAGGTTTGCCACCTACATTTTTAGAAGTCCTACTGGCTTCAAAGCCCTAGGGGCTTGGAGGTTGGATGACATTGATGTCCTCATGATAATTTCTGTTTCCACTGGCTGTTCTGATCGCAGGAGTTACAGGCTTGATGTTCAAACACAGAAATGCACCTTTTCGGGATCGGGCCATAACTTGCAGGCCCTCATAATTGAATAGCATTGGAAGAGTAGAGCTACTTGGGCACGCAACTCAATCACAGACAATCGGCTGTCTGCAATAGAGTTGCAAGCCCACAATTGAATGAGGCTGTATGTGTGTGGGTAATCATAGAATGAAATTCTGTATTGAAATCTAAAAATTAAATTGTACTAAGGCCCTCATTCAATTGCAATTTGGCCAATTGAATAGGGGTCTAAATAAGCACATAACATATTTAAAAAAAAATAAGTTTTCAGTAAGTGAAAACCTTGCTTTTGGATAGATGTTTACGAACTAAAAACTTCTTTAAAAAAATATGTTATGTGCTTATTTAGACCCCTATTAAATTTACCAAATTGCAATTGAATGAGGGCCTAAGTCTGGCATTACTAAAAATTACATTGAGAGGTTTATTCACTGCCAGCACTGAATATTTGTTTTTCAGAAAATACTTGGATGTGTACATAATAACGAAATGTCATTAGTTGGAATAACAATGATAATTACAAAGTTATGCAATAAAATGCCATGAAGTCAAACTGCACTAGTCCTTTGATAAATAAATGAATAGGCCACTGTAGGTCAAGAAAAATGGCCCTTTGTTATGAAGTATGTAACAAACCAATAACATTACAAGAGATGTAAGCCGTGAAAAAAAAAAATGTTCATCAGAAATGTGTCCAGCTGCCGTGGAGTAAAGACACACAGAGCTGCAGCTGCCTATTCTGCTCCCAAATTACCAAAATGCTCCACACTGTGCACCCATCAACCTAGATGACTACAAGGACCATAAAGGTGCCCCACTCGAACGGGTTCCTTTATAACTAACCCCCTCGTGGCTGAGGTCTACGCTGCCTGGACTGCCACCTCGGGCTCTTACATCACTCCCACAAACAGTGCTCTGTGCTCTGAAGAGGAAGGAGGGGACAGAGATCCATCCAGAGACAGCCCCATCACAGTGTAACTGCAGAGAAGGACCTGCATAGGAAGCAGACCGATAGTGTGGCTACCTCAGCCATTTTGAGAAACACCAACAGCTTTCTCATAAAAGCAACCTAAAGTAAAACGCCAAATACTGTGAGACACGCATGTGTCGTTAGCTGGCTTGCTGGGTATATAAGGTTACATGTAGGCATTCAGAAAACATCAACCATCACTGTGATGGGTAAAACATGCAATTTATCTTACTTTGAAAAGGGGATGGTCATTGGCTTTTTGGCCAATAATGTCATTATTTCTGAAACAGCGCATGATCGCGTTCTGCTGTGGCTAAAGTGTACCATGACTGGACAAATAGCACCTTTGTGAATAAACGGAGTGGAAACTTTGTAGCATTGATGTCAGAGGGGAACGTCGGCTGCAAAGGTGTGTGAGGGCCAACTGACACGCTACGGTTGAGCAACTAAGCATCCAAATGAACCAGGGGGCAACCAGACGTATGTCTAAAATGACAGTACAGCCAACCCTGTTGCATCAGAAAGGTCTTCAATTTGCTCAAGAGTACCGAAATTGGACCTCTTTTGATTGGTAAAGAGTTGCCTTCTCTGATGAGTCAAATTTTCTGCTCCATTGACTGGATTGACGTTGGCGCGTCAGGCACAAAAACTCTGAGAACACTCTGCAACCATTAATGGAAGAACACAAGCTGCTGGCGGCAGTGTTATGATCTGGGGAATATTTTCTTGGCATTGTCACTAATACCTCTGGAATGCACTCTCAACATAGAGGGTTATCTAAGTATCCTTGCAGATCAAACACATTCATACATGTTGACTTTCTTCCCTGGAGCAGAAAGGATCTTCCAGCAGACAATGCAATATGTTATACAGTCAGAATTGTCCAGGAGTGATTGGAGGAACACAACAAAGATTTCCAAGTACTTCCCTGGTCTCCAAATTCTCAGGACTTGAACCCCATTGAGCATATGTGGGACCACCTAGATCGCCATGTTCGCCATATGGATCCTCCACCACATACTCTTCAACAGGTGTTGGATGCAGTGCAGTCTTCTTGGCTTCAGATACCCTTGCCAACCTTCCAGCACTTTATTGACTCCTTGTCACGCTAGCTGTCCGTACTGCACATGGTGGTTATTTGAGATATTAGCTAGTGGTCATAATAATGTGACTGGACTGTGTATAATTATGTCACTGTATAAATCCCAAGTATTCCTCATTTCCAATAAGTAGTACAGTTTTGTGCACCACTTCAAACCACAAACATTGTAGAGCTGAAAAAGATAGAGAGAAGAACAACAAAATTAATAAGGGGAATTGGGTCACAAAGAAGAAAGAGTAACTAAGTCAGTGATTCCCAATCCGGTCCTCAAGACACCCCAGACAGGCCAGATTTTCGATTTAATTGTGTGAACACAGGTAAGAAAATTAGAGGCTCCTGTTGAATACTAAATGCCGGACCTGTGTTCATACTGTCAATCGAATACTTGATCCGTCTGTAGTGCCTTGAGGACATAGGCCCTCATTCAATTGCAATTTGGCCAATTGAATAGGGCTCTAAATAAGCACATAACATATATTTTTTAAAGAAGTTTTTAGTTAGTAAGCATCTATTCAAAAGCACGGTTTTTACTAACTAAAAACTTCTTTAAAAAAAATATGCTAAGTGCTTATTTAGAGCCCTATTCGATTGGCCAAATCGCAATTGAATGAGGCCCCTGGTTTGGAATCCACTGACCTAAGTTAACATGTTTTCTCTAGAAAAAAAGGCTTCTAATAGATGATAAGATTACCTTATATAAATACAGCCAGGGTCAATATAAGGCTTTTTGTCAGGGAAACTTTTTGGGCCAAGAGGTTTTAAACTGACAAGAGGCCATAATTTGAGGTTAGAAGAAAAAAATATTCCGTCTTAAGGGAATAGTTCTTTACAATAAGGGCAATTAGACTTTTCTACCAAAGGAGGTTGTGACAGCAGATTCAATAGCTAACTTTAAAAAAGGGTTGGACCAGTGGGGTGCTAAAGAATGGAGGGCCCCGGTGCAAAAAGAAAAAATTGAACCCTCGTCCCCCCGGGGGCCTAAAAATTTTTTTTTGGGTGTACACACATCCTGCTCACAAGAGAATAAATGCACAGGAATCAAGGAGAAAGAAATAACCAAACACTCCTAAGTACTCTATTTAACAGTTTACAAAGCCTTTAAAAATAACTTTTAATGATACTATTTAAAAATAGAACATATATATATATTATTAAAACTACCAGGTACACAGACACGTCCAATTAAGGCTTTAAGTCCAATATAGTATAACGGTCAAAATATAATAAATGATTACCATCACAATATATCATAACTATTACAAATAGTAATGCTTGGGTGCTAATCAGACGTTTAAAGGGCTCGATTAGCCTGTTGTGTTAACTCTGTCACCCCCTAGTGGACACAGGGCTCTGCTCAGTCTGTCTCCCACGTAAACTCCATCTATGACTCTGTTACATATCCCTCTCCCCAGCTTGACACTATGGGGTTGAGCGGCCAATGCCATGAGGCAGTGTACGCGTGATAAGGCATCCACATTGCCATGGAGGCTACCTGCTCCTTTTAAGAACATGGAAGTTGAAGGGTTGGAGGGACAGGAACCATCTAGTCACCTGACTGTTTTTCTCCTTGTTCTGGTGCATCCACAGTAAAGGGGCATGGTCCGAAACCAAGGTGAACCTTCTTCCCAATAGGTAATAAGGGAGGGCTTCAGTGGCCCATTTTATGGCAAGACATTCTTGCTCAATTACGTAATAATTCTGTTCCAGTGGCATCAACTTGCGGCTAAGGAACAGGATGGGATGTTCTTCACCATTCAGCTCCTGTGACAATACGGCCCCCAGTCCTACCCCTGAAGCATTTCAAAATCAGGAGCTATTAACACTGGACCTTGACGCAGTGTAGTCTTTAGGTCTTCGAAAGCTTCTTCAGTAGCCTTGTCCACTTGACTACGTCAGGTGCCTTGTTCTTAGTGAGCTCTGTCAGCGGGGTGGCTCTCATGGTGAAATGTGGGATAAACCTCCTGTTATAGCCCACGGTTCCCAGAAACGCCCTCACTTGCTTCTTTCTCAGTGGGCGAGGCCAGTTCTGGATTGCTTCCACTTTGTTGAGCTGTGGCTTGACCATCCCTCGACCAACAGTGTAACCCAGATATTTGGCTTCACTAAGTCCAATGGCACATTTCGCAGGGTTCACTGTAAGGTTTGCCCATCTTAGGGTTTCTAATACAGACTTTGGAAGATGTGTCTCTCAATCTGTGGTATAAATTACTATATTATCTGAATACGCAGCAGCATATTCCGAATGTTCACGTAATAACCTGTCCATCAGTCTCTGGAAGGTGGCTGGAGCTCCATGGAGTCCAAACGGTAGTACTTTGCAATGAAAGAGCCCATCTGGGGTCGAAAAGGCAGTTTTATCTGTTACTGCTTTTGTCAAGGGAATTTGCCTATATCCTTTTGTCAAGTCCAGGGTTGTTAAAAATCTTGCTTTCCCTAGCTGCTCTATCAACTCATTCACCCTAGGTATGGAATATGCATCAAACTCTGATACAGAGTTTAATTTGCGGAAGTCGCTGGAGAATCTGATGGTGCCATCAAGCTTTGAGATCATCATGATAGGACTACACCATTCAATTTGGGATTCTTCAATAACCCCAAGATCTAACATCTTTTTTACTTCTGCTCTGATTTCTTCTCTTTTAGCCTCGGATATGTGATAGGGTTTCATCCTTACCCTAATCCCAGGCTTAGTGATGATGTTGTGGTGTATAGTGGTGGTGCAACCTGGTTTTGCAGAGAAGATATCCTTGATTCAATTTAACACTTTGTAAGTTTCCTCCTTCTGTTCAGGGTACAGGTCCTGTAACACAAATGCTTCTATTTGCATTGCCTCGGTGCTGGCAATATTTCCTCCGACATCACTCAACTCTTCGTCCAGACAAGCAATATTCACCTCTACTATTTGCTCTCTCCAAGGCTTTAGCAGGTTTATGTGGTATATTTGCTCGGTCTTTTGTCGCTCTGGTTGTCTTACTTTATAATCCACGTCTCCTACGGCCTCAATAATTTCGTAGGGGCCTTGCCATCTGGCCAGTACTTTGCTTTTGACCGTGGGAACTAGAACTAGTACACTGTCTCCCGGTAGGAACTTTCTCACCTGTGCTGTGTGGTTGTGATATGTTTGCTGATGTTGTTGGGCTTTTTCCAAGTGATCTTGACCTGGGGGCCGACTTGGGAGATTCTTTCTCTCAAGCTATCTTTTCTATAGAGATTATAAAAAACATCAAGAATAATGATGGTGTCACCTGTCCTCTTAAACTGGACTATATCTATTACAGTGGACTTTTGGACATAGTAACATTGGTATGTCCAGGACTGTTATCTTTTCATTAAGATTACAAGGGTAGCAATTACACTATCAAGTTCATTCATTGATGGTTTTGACCAGTATATTATCAATGTGTTTTATTTCAATGGTATTTGATTTTCACCATCTCATCACTTATTAGGAGGATATTTCACACTGCTTAACACTTTAATTGTCCACTTTTAGCTGTTTATTATCTGCCTAAACGTTTAGCCTTTTTCCAATTACAATTACTGTATGCCTTTAACAGCGACCGCGTCATCGTGCACGTTGACGTAGCCACGACTACGTCATCCCTTCACGTTGCGATAACGCAACATAGAATGGCGGCACCCTCCGCCACCATTAGGTCATCTACTCCTGAGGAATCCGCCAATTTTAAAGGGGGAAATGCACAATGGGCGTCCTCTACCAGGACCATACTTTATTTCCATCATCACCATAGGAGCACTCTCCTTGATCTACAGGTTTTTATTATGTTTTATTGTACCCAGATATAGTACTCCCACAGCATAGGGTACTAGTTGAAGCCCCAAATTGTTTATGGTAACTAGAGTGCAATAGGAAGATAGACAGATAGGTGTCAGCTTTATGGGTGCCTTGATATGGCTTACCCAGAGGGACAGTAGTCTTGTAGGCTAGCCGCCCATTTCTTTCTGGGTATATAGATACCATTTCAGCATACCCAGAAATAGGACTCCAAGTGTACAGAGTAATCAGAGTACTATAGGAAGACAGACAGCTAGGTGCTAGCTTTATGGGCTCACCCAGAGGGACAGTAGTCTCGCAGGTCAGTAGCCCCTATCTTATATTCTATTTAGGGTACTTTTTTCTGTAGTAGCAACTTAGGTAAGTCTTATTAACTGTATGGTCGATTTAAGCATTACTATTTGTATTAGTTACAGTATGTTGTGATGGTAATCATTCATTATATTTTGACCGTTATACTATACTAGCGACTTGCCCGTCAAAAATGACGGGGCAATATAATTGTAAGGCAGGGAATGCTGTTTGGGCCAGACATTCATTTTTTGGGTGGTCCGAGAGCTGAGGTGTAAGTGTCAGTAATGTGTGCAACGTGTAGTGTAAATAGGCTGCGTGCGCGAGGGAAAGCCGTTAGGGTAGCTGTGTACTTCCGCATTGTGTAACTTAGTGTTGTAAAATGGTGGCGAATGTGTATGTGGTACGCAGCTGTGTAAGATGTAGCGTCCTTGGTAAGAGTGTATCTTGTACCTCGTAGGGCTTTTTTGAAAAGCTGTATGTGCTTGGTGGTGTTTTGCGTCTTTAGGGGCCTGTAGCCTCGTTTTTGTTTTTTTCAGCGCCCATTTTTCGCTTAGGGGATTTTTGTGTGTGTAAACTCGGGAATTTGGACTTAAATTGAGGTGTAACTTCACTTGCAGAGGTCCTGGGTGCCCCCCCTTGCTGTGGGTAAGCTTTTTAAGTATTTTTTGTGTGTATTTATTGTGTTTTTAATGATTTCAGGTACGCCCGGTTCGGCCGTTAAGGTCGTATTTTTGCGAGGTTGTAATGTTTTTTTTTCTAAGTCCCGCGGTTCGTATTTTTTTGTGTAAGTCCGTATATAGTAATTGCGTGTTAGATCTATTTTGGTAAAGTGGCGCTTGGGTGTTTGTAACCATGTGTGAGGCGGCGCAGAGCCTCCACCTCCGCAAATGCGACCCCTCGCTACGCGAGGGTCTGCATTTGCGGCCGACGTGGGAGCCTCATCAGACCCCTTTTCTAAGGATCTAAGAATCACACACCCTGTACTCTTGATTAGTACAAGCAGACTCCAACACACCTTTATTTAGTGTGTCCAAAATCAGACTGGCTTTATTTCTAAAAAAAAACATTTTACAAAATCACAAAACACTATCCCAAAACAAAGGACTTTGCATATGATATGGCCCCCTCGTTATATGCCACCCCCCCCCCCCCCCCCCCCCCGGTTACCATGTACCCACCCCCTGTTCTAATTGCTAGATATCATCTTTAAGACTGAATTCAACGATCTACGCCTGGCCGATCGCAGGGCCATATAAATTCCCATATAAATTAAGCCCATTGTCACATAAGTGACTGCAGTAGTTTTTACATAATCTTAGCGACCTAGGGCCTACTTCTAACACAGATACAATATTACAGCGCATATAACATGATATAGTAACCCCCAAATTAATTATTGTGGCCCACACCACACTACACACAAAACAATCAAGTCAGAAGGTAACGCGTTTTACTCTGATTTTACATTGGAACAGGGGAAATTTGAATAGGACAGCTACACCTAGATTGCGTGTTTTGACGTGTTTATGCTACTTTGCGTGCACTTCTGGTAAGGCTACTTTTTCTGGAGATTGAAATGGCTAGATAGTGATGTATAAGTCAACTTGACTCATAAATCAGCTCAGAAATAGATTGATATGGAGCCCTATGTTACTATGTATCCCACCTGTAAATATCTTATTCAAAGTGTAATTGAAGAATTGGTGGCTTGAAGACTGGACTACAATATAACTGAATCTTGAAAGTCTAACTTGAAGGAGATAATTAGACAGGAGACCATATCTACGGCAATACAGGAATTAAGTGATTGGGAACATATTTATGTATGAAAGCTGAGATTTAGAGGAAACAGTAACCATATAAAGCACTGGATATAGAAACAGTAAATGATAAAATAATAAAATATAATAATTAATAGAGTCAATACATAAATATGAGATATATAGTAATTTATCTATAATGATCGCACATCATAAAAGTTGCTTCTGTTCAGAATCATAAAATTTCCTACAAAAAAATCTTATTTCCTGCAGTTTGGGGAGCAAGTCTTTGGAGAGGCAGTAATGAGATTAGCAGGGTTGACATATTAAAGTTTCCAATAACAAGTCTGCACTCCTGGGGAATCAATGCTCTTTTTAATGTGCATGTTAGCATACATAATTAGTACTTCAATTTAGAGGCACAATTGTCACTCATATTTTTGGAGAAGTAATTATAAAATCAATTAATTGCAAAAGTGTTTGTTGTTGTTGTTAAGCAGCTGCAATTCTTTGAGGCTTTCTGCTTCTCCCTGTTAAGTAATAATAAAATGTCTGTTATAAAGATTTCTAGATTTTTCACTATATTATTTTTAGAAAACAGTAACTGAAATAATGAAACGCCTATTTAAATTCGGGGTTATGTCAACAAAGTAGTGTTTTGCTACAGCACATCTTGAAAGGGTAACTGTAGTGCCCTAACAGCATGAGATAGATGTTTGAATTAGGCATTAATCATTAAAAACATTTTTTTTCCTTAATTAAAAAACAATATTCAAAATTTTCAATGATTAACTTACTTGTTTTTTACTTATCACTATAATGTCAATGAGGGAGGCAATTCTGTAATTTACAGGCACAATGGCCCCTATTCAATTGAGCCTGTAATGTAGCCCATAAAATAATTTGCTATTCAATTGGCGTCTTTTAACTACCCGCAAACGATTTGTGGGTCACAGGCTGAAATTCCCTGCGGTTGTCAACATTGTAACTCCAACCCATCAAAGCCTTTGTTTTTTCAAGCCTGTAAATGTTACAATCGCAAATTGCTATTCAATTGCTACAATTTCTCAAGCCCGCAATTGTTTTTACACCGGTAAATGGCAAATGTAGAAGAAAATCCTACGAGTATCAGATAGGGATCGCAAGGGGGTTAAACACCTGATCGTAGCACTGTAAATACAAATAAAAAATCAATACTGCACTTTAAAAGACGGGGAAAGCGATGACAGACATGGGAATTAATTGCACAACAGTCTCAAGCACGCATATCTGCAATCAAAATATTTTTTTTTATGTTTCATTTCCATGTTATATCAATCTCTGTAATCAAGGAGTTAATACATATCAGGCCACCCACATGGACTAGAACAGTATCGTCATTCATTTTTATTATTTTGTACATTGCCGGATTGCGAGACCGATTGCATATCAGACTTGTAAACGCTAATTGATTGATGTGTAACCTCCATGTTTTACTGACGTCATGATGACATGTCTCACTTACTATTGCCTTTTCCTAAATCGGTAGTTTGCTTAATTAATCACGATCATGCCTTGAAATGCTACTTACGGGTGCATGGTTTACGGTTTAGGCTTTCGGCCAGGTAGCTGTGGGCTTTATCAATTGAATCGCTCTGTAACTATTGCAAATTTGAAGCCCGCAGTTGCAATTGAATAGGGGCCAATGTTCTCCATTGATTGGAAATTGATGTGTCAAAGTGTTTTCTTAGGGTTAGACCATGAATTACTGTTTTCTTTTATTTAATCAGACTGTTTTTTCAGACCTGCTTCTGCTATTTATGCTCTTGATGATCTAATCAAGATGGAGACAAATATTGGAGGCTGATCATTAAATATCAATTTTATAAATAATAGAGGCATACTTAGAACAACTACAGTAGTTCCTCTTTTAAGGGCAATACACTTTAATATATATAATTATGATGTTATTGTTTAATCGTTCAGTCTTGTCACACTCTCCCTGACCCTATGGACCGCAGCACGCCAGGCACATATATTGTTCTATCTTTGGTCATGCTTATCCAAAATGTTTCCTTGGCAAATATACTGAAGTGGGTTGCCAGATCCTTCTCCAGTGGACCACAATTTGACCTCTCTGCTTTGACCTGCCAATCTTGGATGATCCTACATGATATAGCTCACAGCTTCATTGAAGAACACAAGCCCCTTCACCAAAACATGGTAGCGATCGAGCAGTGCATTCATTAATATATATATACTAGCGAATTGCCCGTCAAAAAATGACGGCAATGAAATTGTAAGGTAGCTAATGCTGTTTGGTGTGTAGTACTGAAATATATAATGCAATTAATAAATGAATATACTTTACCTATTTTGAAGCATTGTGTTGAAGAGCTGTCAATCTGTTTTGATGTTGCTGCAGCATTAGTGGTGTGGATCTGCTGTGTAAGCGTGATGAATGTGTGCAGTGTAATAGTGTGCGTGCGCGAGACCAAACCGTTAGCGTGGTTGTGTACTTCCGCATTAGCGTAAAATGGCGGGTAATGTGTGGTATGTGTCTTAGCGGAATATCCGTAGTTCGTTTGTGTTGTTTTGCGAGTTTCTTGTGGTGTTTTGCGTGGTTAGAATGCTGTAGCCTCCTTTTCGTTTTGTTCGACCGCCATTTTTTCTGTTGCTTAGAGAATTTTTTAGTGTCTAAACGCTTTTATTTTGAGTTAAATGAAAGTGTAAGTTTTTTTTGAGGTCCTGGATGCTCCCTCTTGCTGTAGGTAAGCTTTTTATGTGTGTGTTGTGTGTATTTATTGTGTTTTTAATTTAGTGATGTTCGCGAGTTGCGGACGATTTTTGCGAGTTCGTAATGTGTGGTAACGTGTCTCGTATCTGTTTTGCGAGTTTCTTGTGGTGTTTTGCGTGGTTAGAGTGCTGTAGCCTCGTTTTCGTTTTGTTCGGCGGCCATTTTTTCTCTCGCTTAGTGATTTTTTTAGTGTCTAAACTCTTTTATTTTTAGTTAAGTGAAGGTGTAAGTTGTTTTTTTGAGGTCCTGGATGCTTCCTCTTGCTGTAGGTAAGCTTTTTATGTATGTGCTGTGTGTATTTATTTATTTTTTCGTGTTCGCGAGTTGCGGACGATTTTTGCGAGGTCGTAATGAGTGTATACGTGTCTCATATGTTATTCACGGTGCGCGGTAAAGTTTGCGAGGGTCTCAGTTGGTGTGTCGTGTTGTTTGCGTTCTAACGTTAATTTTGCGAGGGTCGCAGTTGCTGGCAAGGAGCGCCTTTGGCGCTCCATGCCAGCAACCGAGGCCCTCTCCCGCGGCCCTCGCTACGCGAGCTCGCAAGCGTGAGCAACGGCCCGTACGCTCACAACTATATATATGATATATATATATATATATATATATATATACTCGTGTGAATATATGACACATTCACACACACAGACGTACATATACACTGTATACTGTGTCTTTAAATAATGTGTGTTTATGTGTTCTTTGCTTACATACTCCACATACTACACATACATACAATTCTCTATGTGTATAACTTGTTTATCAATCAATGCAATATATGTTTGTGCCAGATTAAATAGGCAAATACTGAGAGGGCACTGAGCACATTTGGCTTCTATGAAGGAATATAAGTGGGACAGATGCATTGCAGCTGGAAATGCAGATAAGCCTGGCATCTGAGCTAGGAAACAGCTACAATAATGTGTATGAAATGTATTTCTCTCTCCTTGTATTGCTTCCTATAATGCTACTTCTCACACATGTTCTCTTACATGCAAGTGATCTTACGGTCTCTAATGCACTCACTCTAACACATGACCTGCAATGCACTCACTCAATCTAATTCTCATGCATTCACTCTCACGCACTCATGCATCCGCACTTAAACACTCCAAATCTAGCATACAGTACTTGCACTCTTATTGATGTAGTCTGTCTCACAAATTCATGTACATGCTCTCAAGCTTTCTTAACCACACAGTTTCATCCATGTCCATGCTCTTTCTTATGTATGCATTGACATGTATAGATACACTCTTTACATTAACATTTACATCCACTTCTCATGCATGTATGAATTCAGGCACACATGTGAATGCAATGATTTGTTCATGCACTCTTATTCACAGGGTCACACACACAACACTCACTCTTCTACGCGCATTCTCACACAGACACAATTGCACTTTCATGTACATCCAGTCACGCATGGATGCATACACTTGCACACATATGTAGAATCGCATGCAAACTCACATTCATGCATGTATGCTCTTTCATGGACGTACTCACTCACATACACACTCACATATACACTCTGATGAGCAAAGACACACTTACTTGCTCAACCAATTTACAGTATGTCTGTGGGTGAGTGTTTTACACTCATCATAAGCCATGGAACAGAAGGACATAGGTGATCCATGGGCGAGAACTAATGTGAGTGTAAAAGTATTTGTTTCACTACCCTTTCAATGCGTCTCGAGTCCCCCGGGGAGCTGCCTCCTGTCGGGACCCCGTCACAGGAAGAGCCTCTCACAGTAATACACACATGGCGATCTGCAAAACCCAGCAGGACGGGCCGGCCTCATCAGCACGGGGGGACACACTGGGCGACGTCCGGTAGGCCGCTGCTTGACGTCAGCGTAGTCAGTGACGTCACTACCATGCTGACGTGCAGTTAGGAAAAGGCGGGAGGGCCTCAGTTGCGAGCCAGCCAGAGCTGTTGCTCATGATTGCGGGCTCGCATAGCGAGCCCGCGGCCCACGCGAGCCTGCATGCGTGAGCAACGGCCCATACGCTTACAACTATATATGTGATAACCATTATTTAAAGAAGAGCTATAATGTGATTATAGATTTTCCTTTCAATAAGAAGCAGCATGTAGCTGTGTATTTGGAGTCTCATTGTTATGAGGCCTAGTATTGGTTATCTATTAGAGACTAAAATAACAAAACAAAGTTATACACTTCTGCTATTATATGGAAACACATTATTAAAGGCTACTGAATATATTGGAGCTTTACAAATAAAGGATAATTAAAAGGACCTATGCAAGGGTCCAACTTTCATGCTTTAGAATAATATAAAAAACATGTTAAAGTTGATCTGTTGCGAGACATCTTACACTGAAAATAGCAGGAATTCCCATAATCTTTAGGCTGTAGCTCGTCCCATCTTTTACAAAGTGGGGCAAAGTGTGCTACAACTTCCCCGCAGCTGCTTCACTGCTGCACAAGAGAATTAACTGGCAGCCCACTCCAGTATCTCTACCATGAAGATCAGCATGACCATGGACATAAAGATGTGACTGGTGTGTTACAGTCTATGAGGTCACAGAGAATCAAACACAATTGAATGATACCAGAAGCATATAATAACAAGAAAGTGTTTTTTACTCAATTTTTTCTGTTTCTTGTTACACTTTGGTCTATAATATAATAATAGGTAGCTGCTCTTAGAAATCCTGGTAGAGTTATGTATTTCATGGCCAAAGCCCCTAGAGACTGTGAAGCTCAATGTATCTAGGCCTGAACTGAATAAGTTGTTGTTAAATTTGGCAAGAAATCTTGCTCTTGAAGTCAGGGAGCAGCACTGTTATTGTAAATACGTATATATATATATATATATATATATATATATATATATATATATATAGTAAATAGTACATCTGTGTTCACATTTGAATGCCTAAAACAAGTTTAAAAACCTGCTTTCAGCTCAGAATTCCAAGAAAAACAGTTATGTGCCCACAAATTCCTTGCTCTTCTATCCATGGCCATTATATATATATTATTACTGTGAAAGACCGAAATTGGAGAATGTTGACTTTCATCGGTGAATGTCAACATTCACATAGTCGCTTGGTGTATGTCCAAAATATTTGCTAAATACCCTTATTTCTGACTCACTCCGGTTAACGGTCGACATTCATCATGCACTAATGGTGAATGTTGAACATGTCGGAGATTTATATGTGATTCAAATCTTATTTATTGCAACAACTTAAACTATTATGACACTTTGAATTGCACAAGAGTCCCTTGCTTTTACATTTATGGTCTTGCTCTCTATGCTCTTGCATTTATTTGTGGAACACTTTGTTTTGCAATGACAGCGTGTATAGCCTTGCCCCCCGCTTTTCGAATTAGCTGCAGCTGCTTCTCTCAGCGACATTTCTTGAAAAGAAATCTCATCTATGGAAAGTAACTTTTCTTTACAAATTACGAACTGATTACGTGTGTAAAGCTGCTTGAGAGTCCCATTTTTATTTGCCAGTTTAAAGAAGTCGGAGTCTTCTATTCCAACAACAACCGCTAACACATTTCGGCTATCTGTACGACCACGGTCGACATCAGGCACTTGTATTCGTACAGTATCACCAATTTGAGCAGGAGGAAATTGTTTTTGTGAGGTTCGTAACATTTTTGTTGTTTGCCGTAGAAAATTCTCTTTCGCGGCAGCTCTTTTTATAGAAATTAACTTGTGTTTTTCAGTCAGAACTTGAGGTGAAGACGTTGTCGATTGCAGGTCCTCTTCAATATTTTTCTTTGGAATATGGTTTTCGGTCTGACCACCACTAAAAAAAAAATTCTGAAGTATTAACAGTTTCTTTAAGTTGTTCTTCGGTTTCAAAAGTATTGGCAATTTCTTTGAGTTGTTTTTCGGTTTCAATATATGCGAATTGTTCGCTAGGCAAAAAAGACGATGCTATGCCTCTTTTTGCTTTAACGCCTAACATGGCTTCATAAGTACTTTGGCGTATTCCTTCATGGTATGTAGTGTTCTTGGCAAATTGAACAAAGGGTAAACCATCTGACCATTTATTTGTATCGTTATCGTTCATCCATGCAGTTAGCATATTCTGTATATCCTCATTGGCCCTTTCAGCTGAGCCTTGTGTTTGACTGTGACAAGGCTTTCCATGAACTATCTTAACATCTTTCCACATAGCGAATATTTCGGATATGACTTGATTACTGAATTCTCTACCATTATCTGTTAGCAATATTGCTGGTGCACCAAATGTTAAAAATATTGAAAGAACGTGATACGCTACTTCTTCAGCTCTTTTAGTTTTCAAATGTCGTAGCTGGACAAATTTAGTTAAATGATCTTGATACACCATTATGAACTGATATTCGCCATCTCTGTTGATCTATTGGATCAACTTGACATCTTGAGTTTAACTCAGAACTGACCATTGGTTTCACAACAATACCTTTCTTAGGTACACTGTGTTTCAGTTGACACTGTTTGCATAAATTTAAATACAACTTCATATGTAATATTTTTGTATTTAACTTGCAACTCTTTAAGCATACGTGTTCTTCCTCCGTGGCCTCTGCTGTGAGTTTCATATAGTATACTGAACAATTCTTCATTGGTAACATAATACTGTAAATTCGTTTGCCCTGGTTTTAATGGTACAATTAACTTCTCTTCATCATTCATTTTTAAAACGTTTTAATCGGCTGTAATCCAAAGGTGTGTTGCACTTAGTTTTAGCAGAAACCACTTCAGAAAGTATTTTAGAGTACTTTTCTTAAGAAAAATAAAAACAATTGTCTTCTCGTTTACCCGCAATTAATGCATTTAACTTTTCAAGAAAAAGATCACGATATACTGCAGTATCCATTTAGTATAAATTACGTTGCTCTCTCAGGACAAAGGATTTGGCAGGAGAGAGCCAGTCGCCTCTTTGTCGGCTGCGCTCTTTTGGACTTCCACCCCAGAATATCTGTGATTGTCGACATACACCGGTGAGGGTCCGAATGTACAAGAATGTAATGAAATATTCGATCTTTCACCGACGTATTTGGTATGTGTCGACATTCACTGGTGAAAGTCGACATTCTCCAATTTCGGTCTTTCACGGTAACATATATATATATATATATATATATATATATATATATATATATACTGTATATACTGTTCTCTGTATTATGTATGTGGTTATTCCAGAAGGCAGGGAAATGACCTGTAAAACTGACTGTTACAAGGCAGGTGGTGCTGTGCACCTGGGATGTTCTGTTGGACAGGTGCACATGTGTTCCCAAGACAAGTGAGAATGCAGCTTGGCCTGATTGGGGAATACTAAATCTTCCATCTTACAAATAGGCATGTCTTGGTTGGCTAATCAAGAATGCACAATGTAAGACATAACTAGAGACAGGGTATATATACGTGTGATTTTAATTAATAAAAGTTAGTCATAGTTTTCATATAAACAATGTGTGGGGCTATTTACTTTGTGCCTATATTCTGAGTGGGTAGTAATCCTGTTCTGGTCGCTGATCCTATCCTGAAGTCCTCTTTTCTGCCGGAGGTAACAAGAACTACACTGTCCTGCTGGGATAGGTTTGAACCAGTTTCTTATCAAGCCCAATTGAAGAAGCAGGTTATGACAATGGACTATTGTTTATAATTGTACTAGGAAATTGAAGGGATTAAAATTGTAAGGCTGGCAATGCTGTTTGCCACACAATGTGAGGCTTTTGGTCCTCTGAGCACCTTCGGCGCTCATGGCGAGCCTCTCCCCCATGTACTTCATGTTTCCTGCTTTGCACTGATCACCTTTGGCGCTCATTGCAAGTGTCTCCTGCTCGCTGTGCTCATCGTGAGCCCCGTCGCTAATCACGTGGCTCACAATCAGTGCCTTCGGTGCTCATTGCGAGCCTTTCCGGACCTATCCTGTTATGTGCACGGGAAGCGTGCCACCAACGTCCCGATGTAGCTGTCTCTAAGTGGCAGGTAAGCAGTTTGGGGTTTTCGGGTTAGGTTTAGAGGGTTAGGGGTTTAGGGTTAGGCCCTGTAAGTGGTGTAGGGGGTTAGGGGCTTAGGGTTAGGAAGTTACTTTTAGGGGGTTAGGGTTAGGTTAAGAGTGTTAGGAGGTTAGGGTTAGAGCCGGCAAGGGGTGTAGGGGGTTAGGGGCTTAGGGTTAGGGCCGGTAAGTGGGATTAGGGCCGGTAAGTGGTGTAGAGGGTTAGGACCGGCAAGTGGTGTAGGGTGTTAGGGGCTTAGGGTTAGGATTAGGGGGTTAGGTTTAGGGTTAGGGGCGGTAACTGGTCTGGGGGTTAGGGTTAGGGGGTTAGGGGCTTAGGGAGTACATCGGGATGTGGAACGCAAGCGCGCCTGGCACCAGGAGGCTTCTTGTGCCATGCATGCACATAACAAGATAGATCCGCCTTTCCTCTCAGCTACTGCACGGGCTACTCATTGCAGGGTTCGTTAACCTGCACATTTAGTGCTTGTGAATGCCATGTGTCTCTTTCCAGCATCTCCCCTCTGTCCCTTCCCTGTGTCTTTCTTCTCTGTGTGTCTGCTGAATGTTTGTGCCTCGGGCAGTTACTGTCGTTGGTTTTATTTTCAAAGGCCTGGCGTTGTTGTTGTAAGTGTTAGTGTGTTCGGTGTGGTGTATTTTCTAAGTCCTGCATGCCTGTCGTTGTTCGTGTAAGTGTTACTATTTGTTATAATCAAATCTATAGACAAGTACTTACTAGTAACATTTCTAAGTTCATGGAATGCACATAAAGGAATAACACCATTTACTACCACCATAAAGCACATCACATATATAGTTGTGAGCATACGAGCCGTTGCTCACGCTTGCAGGCTCGCGTAGCGAGGGCTGCGGGCGAGGGCCTCAGTTGCTGGCATGGAGCGCCGAGGCGCTCCATGCCAGCAACTGCGACCCTCGCAAAATTTACGTTCAAATGCAAACAACCACACAACAACCGCAACCACGCAAACAACACGACACACGAACTACGACCCTCGGAAACTTTACCTCGCAACGCAAACAACATACGAGACACGTTAACACACATTACGACCTCGCAACAATCGGACGCAACTCGCGAACATTACAAAATTCAAAACACGATAAATACACACAGCACATACATAAAAAGCTTACCTACAGCAAGAGGGAGCATCCAGGACCTCAAAAAAGCAACTTACACCTTCATTTAACTCAAAATAAAAGAGTTTAGACACTAACAAATTCGCTAAGCCCGAGAAAAAATGGCCACCGAACAAAACGAAAACGAGGCTACAAACGCAAACAACATATCATTCATTGCCGTCATTTTTTGACGGGCGATTCGCTAGTAACATATATAAGTCCGCATGCAATAAGGTTTAAGCAACCCAATTAATGCTATATGTTCCCCTGGCAATGTGATAACTAGAGAATGGGACTGAAAGGTCTGCTATACATGAAAGACTCAAGTCATGATTCTATATACATTTTGAAAGGTTAATGGACAACAAGCATGTACATCCAGTACTTATAACCCATTAAATGTACTACATTTTATGTTTATTTCTGGAAACTGCTTAGTAGACACCGAGCACATCTACTTGAAGACTTTTTATTAAGAACTTTAAAACATTTAATATAATTACAACCATAACGTTAAAAAGGGAATTGGCTAGTAAGCCAAGCTAATGCTTGTTTCCTTTCATATCTAGACATAACCACATAAAGATTATTGCTCAAGGTTTATATATATATATATATATATATATATATATATATATATATACACTAGCATGGGCGTAGGAGCCTTAAAAAAATCTGTGGCGGGGGGATAATTCAACTCTACTCCCATTACAGGAAGCAGGGGCAGATCTTCCGCCAGTGCAATGCACCCGGGCCCTGCTCTGGGGGGAAAGCAACACTTTTTCCCCTAATTTCTTTGTTTAATTTCTTAATGCCCCTGCCCCCCAATATAAATAAAAATTATATATATATATATATATATATATATATATATATATATATATATAAAATAAATTATGGGTTAAAGCTTTCATGGCAAAGACATACTGCTCCATGCACTCTAGTGGCTAAATCTGGTAATGCATGATTATGTCTAATTTTGCAATTTTTTGTGTCCCCATTTATTTAATCTGAGGGGTCCTGCTCACTAGGGCCTATCCATGCATGCAGAGAACAGCCTGATTTGAATAACTGCTCTGTTTGTTCACATTCGGAATTCAAACAAGTAAACAAGTTTTTATTTTAAAATGAGTTGTCATGAATCAGCCAGTGGCCATATTGGATTTGGCGTGAACTGTGCCGGTGGCCATTTTGTGACTGGCACAGCCATCCTGTGACTGGCAGCAGTGGTCACAATGGGAGCCATATTGGGACTGGCAGCAGAGGCCACACCCAGTGGCCATATTGTGTTTGGACAAAGTTCATGGCTCAGGCGGCAGCCATATTGGGACTGGCAGTATTGGTCAGACCCAGGGGCCATCTTATCATGAGCTGTTATCTTCCACATGCTGTGGAAGAAAAGGTTTGGGGCCCACTTGTTATTGTTATATTATCTTATGTGATTTAGGGGATGAAAACTGTTCGTAGGCCATGTAAGAGAGGTGTCACCTAGCATAACCGTTAAAAAGTATAGTTACGCATAAAGCGGTTCTATGTTAGGTGCGCCTTTATGCATTGCCTCAACCAGGGGTTCACGGGGTGTTACATGTTCTATAGTATTATATTGTATTGAATTGTAGAGTGGCATGGCTGGTGAGTTATGGGAATATCTATGAAAATGAGTAAGGAATGTTTCTTAGGCTAAATACCATCCCCCATGTGTGAGCAATAAGTCAGGAGCTTGCCCATATGGTCCTGAAGGTAAACGCTTGAAATGATAGTAGTCAGGAACAATAGAATCCCTTACAGACACTGAGGCACCATAACCCCAGGGGGTCTACAGGGATTCCCACTCAGAGAATCAGGGCAAAGTCCAGAGGGCAGGGAGATGTCTCTTTCTTGGGAGCTAGAGCCAAATGAATTAGTTAGCCCCACCTAGTGGGTGGACCTGGGGAGGAGTCTCATGGTTCCCACGTAGGGACCCTGCATGATTGGTGAGAGGTCAGTGGTGGGATACTCTAGAGGAAAGGACTGAGGATGGAACAGCAGTATGAGGACATGTCCTCAGCAGAACTGAGAAAGGCGCAGAAACTAAAAGGAATTCCCCCGGAAGAAAAGGGACCAACCAGCAGATGTGATAGGAGCCTTGAGAAGGTATGATGCAGAACAGCTGGAACAAGAGGAGTTGGGTGAGGGGTAAGCACACTACCAAGGACCCCAAGATCTCAGCAGGAAGAAGGACAGCCAGATGATATCCTAAAGGAGGCAAGACGCAGGTTCAGTGAAGCCAGGGAGTTTTGCCCCAGGGAGATAACGCTGGAAGTGGAAAATTAAAGGACTGAACCTAATAAAGCAGCAAATACAGGAAGAACGTACAGGGGTGAGTGTCCAACCTCAGCAAAGGCTTGGGTCAACCCTGCAGAGATGCCAGTAAGAGTCAAACTGGCATATCAGAATTTTAACCAGTTCCAGGATGATAAAGACAGCATTGACGGATTTATCCAAGAGGACTACAGAGGAAGGGTCCTGCTAAATCAATGGATGGCATTCCTGCAATTATGGCATGGCCATGAGCTGGCAAGCTGGTTGGAGGAACTGGTAGAGAAAGAGATGGACTTGGAGGAACAGTATCTTGCCAGGGTAGAGTCCTTTGGTGGCCGGAGAGAGGATCTCTATTTTCATTTGGATCTAGAATATGGGGTTGAGGAGATTCTGAATGGTGATCCGGAATGTGGCATGGGGACTGCAAGAAGGCATAATAACTTGTTTGTTGAACGCTGCCAGGGTCTGGGACTGGAACCATGGTCCCCAGAGGCTAATTTGCTGGAACCCCTGATTCAGCAAGAGCTGCAACTGGAGGCTGAGTATGTTCAATTGTGGAATGAGATACCCAAGAAGTATTTTTGCCCATCCGGATGGGAGGACTGCTCACCAGACCCTTACAACTCGGTATGTACCAGAGTGAGTATGCTCACTGGGGCTGGGGAGACGCTCTTATGGACGGTAAACAAAGTGAGGAGTGGGGAGGGGTAAATACTGTCCCTTTACCAACTCCTGGGGATGGAGAATGTTGTCCCCTAGAACATGGAGCGACTGTGTCAGGGCCTAGTCACCAGCCCAAAGAGCCAGAAACCCAGTGGAATGTTCCCGGGGTAGGGTCAGAAAGTCCATGTCTGCACCCTGATACCCCAAGAGACTTAATCCCAGATGAAGTGGGAACTGCTCACAAGCTAGGGCCAGATAAATTAAGTCTGCCCTCAGAAGTTCTAGGCAAAGTGTGTTGGCCAGAACTGCTAATGGAGCCAGAGGCTCGGGATGATTATGTGATGGACGGTGGGAAGGGAGCCTTAGAGGCCAGGTTGGGTGGAAATGATGAGATTCCCCAGCCTGCATCAGATAACCACTGTCTGTACCCTGACACCCCAGGGGAGTTGTTCCCAGAGGTGCTAGTGAAGCACGGAGCCCAGGAGGGCTATGTAATAGACGGTGAGGAGGGAACAAAGCCGGTCTCTAGCTGCAGGAAACCGGACCTCACACAGCAAGAGAGTGCCAGGGGCACCAAGAGCCAGGCAGGGGCAGCAAGCGTGCCAGCCTTGGCAAAAACGTTATGGGTGCAGAGTGGCACCATGAAAGAGGGTGTACCAAGTGGGGAGATACCCTGGATAACCAGTGTCCAGGAGTCCACTGGATCAGACACCCCTCCAAAGACCCAATTCAACATAAAGGACTGGGATAAAGTTGCTCAACCCAGGGCAATGGAGGAGTATAAGCACAGTTTGGGTGGGAGCAGCGTAGCTCCCCAAGCTGCAACGGAAAAAGCTGGACCAGAGGAAGAAAGCCATGAGGAGCTGTCCAAAGCTACAGTCCAGGAGGCAGCAGGAAGGGACCATCCAGGTCAGAGCATCATCATGGATGCTGGGGGTCAGCACAGCCCGGTATGTACTTTTTTACAGCAGGTGGGTTGTTGGCCTCCCAACCGTAATATGCTTTATGAGGGGGGTGCTGGACTGTCCCTTTGTGTTTCCATAGGCCCAGAGACTGTTTTAGAAACCCCAGCCCAGCTGTGGGGACTGGCTGAGGGAAAATGGGTTGCCCTGAGACAGAAGGTTGTTTTGTGGGGCTCCCCAAGATACTGTTTTGCCTCAGAAGGGGGTGCATGGGAAGAGCAATTTGCTCTATACAGTGGGGGCAAGGCCAAGAGCTGGGGGAGGCCTTTACTCTGCACCTTGGGACAGACAAGAACTTGCATAGCATACAGAGGGCCTGGCCAAACCAGCAGATTCATGACTATCAGCGTAGCTGGGAAAATCAGGGATGTTCCCTGCCACGCCAGGGAGGTGTTGTCATGAATCAGCTAGTGGCCATATTGGATTAGCGTGAACTGTGCCGGTGGCCATTTTGTGACTGGCACAGCCATCCTGTGACTGGCAGCAGTGGTCACAATGAGAACCCTATTGGGACTGGCAGCAGAGGCCACACCCAGTGGCCATATTGTGTTTGGACAAAGTTCATGGCTCAGGCGGCAGCCATATTGGGACTGGCAGTATTGGTCAGACCCAGGGGCCATCTTATCATGAGCTGTTATCTTCCACATGCTGTGGAAGAAAAGGTTTGGGGCCCACTTGTTATTGTTATATTATCTTATGTGATTTAGGGGATGAAAACTGTTCGTAGGCCATGTAAGAGAGGTGTCACCTAGCATAACCGTTAAAAAGTATAGTTACGCATAAAGCGGTTCTATGTTAGGTGCGCCTTTACGCATTGCCTCAACCAGGGGTTCACGGGGTGTTACATGTTCTATAGTATTATATTGTATTGAATTGTAGAGTGGCATGGCTGGTGAGTTATGGGAATATCTATGAAAATGAGTAAGGAATGTTTCTTAGGCTAAATACCATCCCCCATGTGTGAGCAATAAGTCAGGAGCTTGCCCATATGGTCCTGAAGGTAAACACTTGAAATGATAGTAGTCAGGAACAATAGAATCCCTTACAGACACTGAGGCACCATAACCCCAGGGGGTCTACAGGGATTCCCACTCAGAGAATCAGGGCAAAGTCCAGAGGGCAGGGAGATGTCTCTTTCTTGGGAGCTAGAGCCAAATGAATTAGTTAGCCCCACCTAGTGGGTGGACCTGGGAAGGAGTCTCATGGTTCCCACGTAGGGACCCTGCATGATTGTCCAGAGGTCATTTGGGGCTGACTAAGGGTGGCCACTCCCCCTATCCTTGAGTGCTGTGTTTAAATATGTTGTTCCAAAATAAAACGTTGTTCATAATTTTCATCAAGACGTGGCGTGTAGATGTATTATTTACCCGGAGACATATGCTTGCAGTAAGATTCGTCAGACTTACTGTCAATATTGCTCAGTCTAACCCAAGGCTGAGACATGATGTTCCTGTAATCAAAGCTACCTAGGTCCAGAGTCACCCAAATCCGATCAACAGACCCCAGCCAGAGAGTGGGTCGTGATATGAGTGACATCTGCCATTTTTTGTAATCCAGATTTTGCATTTTTTCCAATCTAAAAAAATCTTAAATGGCAAGTGTACACAACTGAACTCTAATGGTTGCCCTCATTGATTATCATTCATGATAAACAAAGTATGACTATGGTGTCACTTTAAACAACGCTAATCAGTATTTATTGCATATTACTATGAGGAAAAACAATGGCTAAGGAACGATGCAAATGTCAGTTAATATAAATCACATTTGCATACGCAACCCTTCATCGCAAAAAAAAAAAAAAAAACATTGCGAAACAGTCTATAATAAATAATTATTTTTGTTCAGTTGTGTATATATTTATATATAAGTATATATATATATATATATATATATATATATATATATAATGCATATGTTTAATTTAGTGTTCCTGAAAGTGAGGTGCCCTACGTAAATGCCTAGTTTTACGTTAGGATTATAATCACATACAAACAAAAACATCAGAAATATCAGTATAACACATCAACTTAATCATAGTCAATTTTCATGTATAGTGCCTACTATTGAAATGTAAGTAGTCTGATACAGTAGCACCTACATCCCTAAATCTGACAAATAGTTTAACTTTGTTCAGTCACCCAGATAATGTGTAAAAATGTTTTTGCGTCATGGAGAAGGCATGATATGAAGAAGGCAAGATATGGGCAAGGCATGGTATGGTAAAGCATATTACTGAGAAGGCATGGTATAGAAGAAGGGATCATATACAGAACAGAAGGCATGTTACTGAGTAGGTGTGCCATGATAAAGGTATGTTATTAATATGGCATGGTATTGTAGAAGTCCTGTTATTGGCAATGCATGGTATGTAGAAGGAATCATATAGAGAAGACATGGTATTGAGCAGACATGGTTTTGGAGAAAGAATGGGATGGAGAAGGCATGTTATTGAGCAGGAATGGTATGATGAAGGCACAGAGAAGGAATGGTATGGAGAAGGTATGTTATGAAGAAGGCATTGTATGCAGATGCCATGGTATGGAGATGGTTTGGTATTGAAAAGGCATGGTATGGAGAAGGCATGATATGAAGAAGGCAAGATATGGGCAAGGCATGGTATGGTAAAGCATATTACTGAGAAGGCATGGTATAGAAGAAAGGATCATATACAAAAGGCATGTTACTGAGTAGGTGTGCCATGATAAAGGTATGTTATTAATATGGCATGGTATTGTAGAAGTCCTGTTATTGGCAATGCATGGTATGTAGAAGGAATCATATAGAGAAGACATGTTATTGAGCAGACATGGTTTTGGAGAAAGAATGGGATGGAAAACGCATGTTATTGAGCAGGAATGGTATGACAAAGGCACGGAGAAGGAATGGCATGGAGAAGGTATGTTATGAAGAAGGCATTGTATGCAGATGCCATGGTATGGAGAGGGGTTGGTATTGAAAAGGCATGGTATGGAGAAGGCATGGTGTCGAAAAGGCATGGCGTGGAAAAGTCATGGTATGGAGACAGCATTGTATGTAGAAGAAATGATATGTAGAAAGTATGATTTGCAGAAGATATGACATGGAAATGGTACAGTATTGAAAAAGCATGGTATGGAGAAGGCATGATATTGAGAAGGCATAGAATTGGAGAAGGCGTGTTATTTAAAAGGTATTTTATTTAGAAGGTATGGAACACAGAAGGCATGGTATGAAGAGGTATGGTATTGATAAGGCATTGTATGGAGAAGGCATGATATTGAGAAGGCTTGGTATTGAGAAGGCATGGTATTGGAGAAGGAATTGTATAGAGAAGTCATGCTATTGACCAGACATGGTATGGTAAAGGCAGGTTACTGGGAAGGCGTGGCATGGAAAAGGAATGGGATGGAGAAGGCATGCTATTGAGAAGGAATGTTATGGATAAGGTATGATATGGAAAAGGCATGATATTGAGAAGGCATGGAATGGGAAAAGGCATTTTTTTGAGAAGGCATGTTATGTAGAAGGAATGGTATGGAGAAATCATTGTACAAAGACATGTTATTGAGCAAGCATGGTATGGAGAAGGAAATATATGGAGAGGGTACTGAGAAGGAATGGTATTGAGAATATATGGAGAAGGTAAAACCTAAATGTGAGACTGGTGGAACAAAAAAAAAACATATTGGTGCTAAAATCTGTATTTATAAACATTACACCTATTTTTCATACAAAAATACGAGTAATTTTTACCAAATGCTGGGCCAGATGTACTAAAGGGTTAAGTATTGCATTTTTCTTGGAGAACATTTTCAATCCTTATGTAATTTTTGTGAGCATTTTAGATGGTCCATTAAATCACTAAACTTTTTAATGTGCAAAATGTCATCATAAAATAAAAATAAAAACAGCCTTTACTTTTTTCACTTTTATAATGAATTTATTTACTGCCAATTTTTACTTTCTTAACTGGGCTGCTTCTTGCTGTTTCTGTCTCAGGGTGGTGTGACTTTGTAAAATATTGAACGTTCCATTAGTCCTAATGAAAGCACTGGCAGTTTTTGCTGACGCATTCTCATTATCCAGATAGTAATTCCCTCTGCATTGAAAGTCGCCTCCTATCTAAGGAAGTCTGCTGTAGCATAACTGCATATAAAAAAATATATTTTTTTAACAATCAGAAAGCATGTTGCATGTTAAGGATATTTTACATTTATGACTCCAGTGGTCTGATCTCCAACAGATTGCAATCAAGTCACCATTTACATGGCCCACTCTTTTAAAGTCTCCATAAATAGAGATATTACATAAACAGACTCAAACAATAAAATAAAACATAAGGCAGTGAAGGGGTTAAGCACTGTCCTACATTTATTAATATTAGGCAAATCAAGTCTCATATTCCAATATTGTGTTACTCCCACACTGCCTACCCTTGAGTTGTCGACATTTCCTAACTGGGTTTAAACCTAAATAAATTGGTCCCACAGGGCAGCAGAATATCTCGAGATGCTGATGACAGCACATTGCTATAATAATGGTTTAAGCAGTAGTACTTAATGCAGCAGCTTTATGTTCAGTTGGCAAAGCCCAAACTGTCTCGGAGCACAAAATATGTTATAAATAATAAGAACTTTCACTTAGAATTAAAGCAACAATCCTACCCATGTGAGTTATGGGAAACCTATATCATCTCATGCTAATGTGACCTTCTAGATTAGATACAAGTGCCATTTTTTGAAGAAGGAGCACAATTAATTTAATAAATGAACACATTAAAAAGATTAAAATCAGGAATAAGAAGAATGCCCTGGTTAAAAATATTTAAGGATGAGAGAACTCCAAACTGTGCTATCATGTGTTAAAAAGATAGTGTTTTAAATTCTGCATGTAAAGATCTGGATGAACATTAAATAGCCACAAAAAGAATAAATCATTTGCTCGCCTTCTAGATCTATTAAATGAAACACATTGCAAGTAAGTCTTCTTCAGTGATCATTAACTATGGAGTTGTTTGAAACTGCAGGACAAGGATTCAGGAACATCATTTAGAAACAACTTTTGCAGGTTTATTTTTTAAATGGTAACCTCAACAAGTATCACCAAACGCATTTTGTAAGGGGGTTGGCGCCTACATAGGACTGATAACAAAACCAGGTAGTAGTGGGGAAAATGCAGGCCATTAGTTCTGTACTTAGATTGCTAGATTAATGCTTGTAGCATTAGTCTAGATTCAAGAACTGACAAAGACTGGCACATCTTTATAGGCAGGCCAATGAAATTCACCCGAGACCCGATATAGGCTGTCGCAAGCTTGATCAACCTGTGTCACTGACGCCGTGCTCAATACAGATCACAGACAACTTGCATAGAGATCACACATAGACGTAGAACAAGATAACCTGGGCAGGTGCACAAGTACTCAAGTAGGAGCCAGAATGATTCTGGGGGGGATACTGTTCATTGTATACATAGGTCATAAAATAGCTTATATATACATACATAACAACATGGAGAAATCTGGGGGGGGGGGGGGGGGGTTTGTCCCCCCCCCCTCCCCAGTTCCTACACCCATGTACTCACCCTATCACATTAGGTGCAAAGTCTACTTATAGTACATGCATCCAGTCCCAATAGGGTGCCTTAGTCTGGACTTCCGGTGTCAATGGAAATCCTTGGTACTATCCAGTTACTGTTCTGACTCCTGATCCTCTGTCCTGATTCTCTCATGTCTTGACCCTGGTTTGTGACTATGACTACTACACGCCTTCCCTGACCTTTCCTGCCACCTTCCCTGACCTTCAATCTTTGACAATTAAAATGAATATAGAAATTTTCTGAACATTTCCCTCGTGAAGATGATGTCAGGTTATTTTATATGTACTCAGCTGTGAGTCTTAAAATAAAAGTATATTTGTTTTATTCTTTGCGCATTTCAATACAAATTAAGATATATACACTATGTGTTAAACTCTAGATGGGCCAAATATACTATTTCTAATGTTTCCATGGCAATAACGATTTGGGAAAAATAATATTTAATAACATTAGCTCAAACCTCCTGAGTGAATATAAAATATATGTAATGTTCTTCACAATACCTGAATGAACCTGGTCAACAAAACATTCAGCATAAAAATATAGCAATCTCCACATTTTTATAAACCAAATTTTCTGTCAGACAGCTGTTGTTTCTATATTTTATGTCTAGAAATGCATGGAAAAGCCATCCAATTTCTATTTTGCAGCACAAAGTTTTTTGCAATTAAAGTTGTTATGAACAGTAGGTTTCATTGTTAAAGTTGAAGTACTTGATTAAGGATCTATTCTCTATCTTAAGTGATGAGCCCAGACATATTTTTCTGAATAAGAGGTTTTGCTGAGATGAATTTGAAGCATGCATCTGTACCATTATCGTGTTAAAACTTGTTAGTGAACACTTCATGATGCAAACATTAAAATCCATGGCATTGAGAATAAGTGTGGTATTTTTTTCTGAAGTTTGGCTGTATAGTGCTAAATAATTGCCATGCAAAATATATTACTCTCTATTTAAAAAAATAACAGACATGGGTACCTTCTGTAGAACTAAAACAATTTCCTCCATGAATTAAACAAGAATATCTAAAAAAAAGTAGGGGAATCAGTCTGTTAAATTATGAAGTAAATTCACTTATTTTGTTTTTTCATTCAACTAATTATTAAATCCCGTATTTATGGGCCACAATTACATATTTCTTTTGACATGTCTCAAAGATATATTAAAATTAATTAATTCAGACCAATTCACTCACTGATTTTATTTATAAAATAAGGAATTATGGAACATAATCATCCAATCACTTATATTCATCACAAGTGACTTCAAGTAAACTCATTCATACTATATCTATTCGTTCATTTGTTCATGTTCATTCATAAAAATGAAATTTCCCCCTTTTCTCTACCGGATTTGATATCATACGGCGATATCCTCCAATGAATTTGTCTTGGTGTTTTGATGTCATAAGGCGATATCCTCCAACTAAATTGTCTTGGTATCTTGATGAGATACTTGCATTGGATTAATGGATTTTCTATCAAATATACTATATATTTTGTTTCTCCTCTTTATAACAACAAATACAAAATACCAGGTTATTTTTTTAAGGGCTATAATCATGTACTATGTGCGTTAATGTGTAAGAAGGTCCAGGAAGCTCAAAAACAGTTTCTCTTTGCATTGTGGCCCCCCATGCACTAGCACCACCACTGTGTACTATGAATATTTAAACTCATTCATTCATTCACCATTTTCCTTCATAAAAATTAGAATTTATATATATTTTTCCTGGGTTTAATATCACATGATGACATCTTCCAATAAAACTTTTTTTGTTATTTTAATGATGTTAATTCATTTGATTGGAAGGAAACAGACCATGTGATAATATCTTCCAATCATATCCCTCCTTTTACGTTAATACATTTCATTCTTTTGATTAATGAAGAGGACTTTAAAATTCCCACTTTATTTGGGAGAAATTCATTCTTTGAAATAGTATCAGGTAAAAAGCACCAGAAGGACAGATGTTTCAGCTTATAGGCATTTATTTAAGCCCAAGATTAACTTGATCCCAATTCCACTAAATGCACTATATAAGCTTTTAGAAATTATACTTAAAATGGCTTAAATAAGAAATGATAAGAGTAATTTAGAAATGTTACTAATATAAAATGTCAAAGCTAAGAAATAGTGGGTATTCACCTCATATATATTTCTAACAGGCAACAATATCCAATAATATGTCCAATAATATAATTATTTATATATCTTTATCTCTCTCTCTTTAGAAATTACCCTTGTTTGCTTAAAATCAAATATAGCTGTATGAAAAAATCTTTATACACTTATCAATTGGATAAAGAGAAGAAGAACTACTTATCTCATAAACAATTAGTGTTAAACTATGATGTGGCAATTCTCAGAAATAAATAAAATATCCACTTGAAGAGAAATAGCTCTTTCAATTAAATAACTTTAGCAAAGATTATGGTTTGTGACATATCTGATCTCTCAGGCCAATAAAAATACATGCTCTGTTTGTTACAAAACTTTTGGATATTTATTTAAGGTAGCTAAATCACTCAAGAAGAAATAGTACACAAGTGAATTCAGAACCCAGATATTTAATACAGAGAAAAGCGTCAATTATACATTTGTAGCTGAGAATACCAACAATTAAACATTGCATGTAACACAATTTGAAACTCACTTGGGTTTTTCTTAGAGCTATTTCTGCCGCTCAAGACATTAGAAGATCATGATTGTTTACCAAGTTCAGTTCTTTGAAAACTAGTAAAAAAAAATCTTTTTCGATTACCCTATGTATATTATTTATTTTATTATTGTTTCTATTCAAGAAAAAAAGAGATGGTAAGGATATACTTTTCACTTTTTTCTCTCACCCACCATTTTTCATCCTTATTTTTTTTAATTCATTTGTTCTTTTGTTCTTCCAAATAGAAATAGTTCTTTTTTTTGTTATTTTTTATAATAAAAGTTATATTTTAATTACCAAACAAAGAACCACAAGTGCAAAAAAACTGAAACTGTGTTTCTTTCTTTAGTCATTGATTAATTCATCAGATCATATTTTTAGGGGCTAGAAATCTGCTTCTCTACATAGCAGTAGTTTTAGAAAATATTTTATAATCGCCCATTTGGCATGGTGTTCAGTTATATCCAACCAAATGTATATAAAATGAAAATTATTTGGCGGTATGACTTTAAAGGTATATCTAAGTTTTCCTGTTTTTCCCTTTTTCTAATCTAAAACATGCTTCTTACATCAGACACACACATTACATAAAGTCATTCTATACACATACAAACTTATTTTATTTAAAAATAAAACTTGTTTTCCACTCCCCAGAGCTGTTTACATAGGCTCCTGATACCTACCAATAGAAACACTAAATTAGGGTACATATTTTAACCCTTTACTAACCTTAAGCCAGCTGAAGCACAATGCAGAGATCTACAGAACATTGTCTGCTTCCTTGTTCAGGGGACTACATATCCCATGATTCCTTCCTGCGTAAACTACTATCACAGACTGATTCAATGTATTAGCTGCCTGTGATTGGCCAAAATGAATTATGAATGTTATGCTAATTTTATCTGGAATTTCCAGGGGTGTTAACTCTGCAAATCAACTGCTTGCAAGATCAAGAGATTTAGCAAACTTTGGGGTAAGTATAATAATGTTTATTTTGGTATTTTTTCATACACTTTTTTTTTTATACACTACTGATTCTCCTCTCTCAAATGCATTCATAATCCAATAAACGTAAACATGCCTTTAACTTTACATTTATATGATTTCTGTGTTTAGACATTCATTTATTCAGTTTGATCACAGTGAAACTATATGCATTTTTTTGAATATGCAATGTCTGTACAACAGATGTTTGCCTCATGAAGAACAATCAAAATGCTCCACACCGTGAAAACCAAACTGTCTGTATTTACATGCAACTTTACACAAAGATAAACTCCACCGGGTAGCATAAAATAAACAATAGTAAACTATATGCCGTGACTGAGTGATGTATGCAGTTTAATGTATTTGTGCATCCAAACCGAAATGTTAAGCCTTATAATTTGAGTTTGTTTTTGTTAATTTCCTCAGTATTATATTCTCTAATTAATTTTAATCTTCTGAAAATTACATTTGTCTTAAGTGGTTTATTTACTTAAATCTACATGACTAAAATGAGAGCAAACTAATAGCAAGAACAAAACATTATAAATCACAGAAATCCAATACAGTATAAATAAATTTAAGATTTTCTTTGACAGTTAAAGTATTGCTCAAGTTATGGTCGTTTAGGATATAAAAGCAAAAAGGATCACCTTTTTTGTTTAAAAAAACAAAGATAAAATATATTTGTGTATTGTAAAACAACTGTATCGGTAGTTAATTAATTAGCATAATTTATGTGAGGCATAGTGTGTTAGTATTTTTGAGCCCTACTCAATTCAAGACAAGTAAACTACTTACAAATTAGGGACGGTGCTACCATTGGTGTAATTCACCAGGGCCATCCTCTGGGGAGGGCAGTGCTGTGTGATTTTTTTTTTTGCATTTCATTTTCAGATTCATTTTTTTGCATACTGGTGGCAGTGTGGAGCAGTTCAGCACACTGGGGATGTGTATCAGGGAAGAGGTGAGAGAGCAAGGGCTGGATGACAGCAGAGCACAGGGGGGTGGTTTATGTGAGGTAGGTGCTGAGAAGAACTGGGTGCTTTGTAGGGATGCATGCTAAGATGGGTGGGTGCTGTATGGAGGTCAATGTTGAGAGAGACTGTGTGCTATGTGAAGGTGGCTGCTGAGAGGGACTGGCTGCTATGTAGAGAAAATATATGGAAGTGGTCTTAGGGACAGGCACTGAATGAGTTGATAATGGGCGGTCTCAACGCAAACATTTTTTTATAACCCCCATTGGAGAAAGGGGCCCAAAAATGTTTTTTGCAACAGGGCCCTCCATTCTCTAGCTCTGCCACTGTTACAAATGTAATTTCGGCTGCAGGAGATTTTTCGGTAATGTTACACACGTGTTCAATGTAATGTTACACACGTATTCAATGCAGTATCTCGTATCAAAATTACGTATCTCACCCGACACCAGTAAATCCTGTCTTGCCAGTAACATACTAGGTATAGATTAATGTCTTTACTCTTAACTTTACACCAAAACAGACATTTTAATTACTGATGATACACAGCTCTAAGAACCCATAGAAAATGGGAACGTCATGATATTGTATATGTAAGTAGAATGAGTAATAGAAAAGCATAATCACCTATAAATGTGAGTTTACATTTTGCGAGTAGATATGTAAATGCATTAGAGCATCTGTTTCTAGTTCATGTGTCATTCCTGATTTGCATTAACCTCTCGAGTACTGGGTTCTTTGTTACCCTGGATGTTGTATAATGAAATGAACATCATTTAAAAAATATAATATTTTTAATTTCCATATGTGTCAAATTCTGATGACCTTACATGTTTTTTTTTATTGTTTTTTAGTGGTTTACTGTCTAACCGCTGCTCCAGTTCTCAGAAATGGTTTCAAAACCATTTGCTGGTGCTATTTAGTGGCGTGTGTGTCTAGGGCTATGAGACCCAGTCATAGGGCAACAAATCTTCAGTGGGCAGTACTGGAAAAAGTGTGTCCACATGCACAGAAATGTCTGTGTTGCTGACACTTATACGTACACACAGACACACAATTGTATTTTATGTATGTATATATATATATATATATATATATATGTGTGTGTGTATGATTATTTTAGGATAATGGCACAGTACGATCAATGGGGGTGTAGTAAATGAAGCATGAGGAGCTCACAAATTTGAGTGGGCCTATGGCACCATAAAACCTAAACACACCAAGTTTGCCTTGGCATAGGACATGAACCAAGACTGGAGATGGAAAATTCACATAAATGATTATTATCTATAGAGGAAGCAATAATGCAACTCCTTCCCCTGCGGTTTTGATTTCCTAAGCCAAAAATGTCAAGATTATTGGAATAAGGAAAATGAAATCCCACCTCCATCTTTCAGTGACATAATTCTGACGATCTCTGTTGCCATTGGCTCCATCTAAACCCCTAAGAACGAGTTTGACTAATTTATTACGTTCATGGCTGCACATCCAATGGGCGAAAAATGGTTTACGGGTTTGCCTCTCAAGCCCTTAACTCGCAGCATGTCCTTGCGGGTCTCACGTTGCATTTACGGGGCTGGAATTTAATGTGGCTATTGGTAAGATCCATTTTAAGAGCTTCTTCCTTCTCTCATTTAGTTTTAATATGATGAGAATTTATTTGTAATGTATATTTGTATATATAACTTTACTTTTATATAATTGTTTTATTTAGAGTTATCAAAGTGGATTATAATTAAAAGCTCAATCAAATAGTTATCAGCTATTCAGACTATAATTTCAAAAAAGTATTAGTTTCGTGAGTAGACAGATTGAGATAACATTGAAGCTCAAATGATGACCATCAGATTCACCAATTGGTTAAACAGATAGGGAATAATGATCACACAGTTAACTTAATTACTGAGCAATTTTTGACAGGTAATTTTAACCGAGAATTGAGAAGCATTTTCGTACATATATGAGATTGTGTAGGAGCACCATGTGTGGTCTGTATTGTTCAAATATGTTTTCCAGAGGTTTTGTTCAGCCACAAGAACCATTTTATGAGGGCTATTGTGAGCTTTTCAGTTATGAGATGTAGTCAATAGTCTCTCAAATGTTTAATGTGATGACTTTTAATGATATATATGCCCATTTTTTTCATTAGGACTGTCAGTAAGTTGACAATATGTGTTCAAATGCTAAAATCATTTTGACATTATTGTGATGCAAACAAAGTATAAAATGACCTCTGACATAATTAACTTGACCCATATCAATCAAGACTTTTGTTGCGTTTATTTCTACATAAACACTACATATTTAAATAATACAAAAACAGACTTGTGCAGAAATAGAAGATCAAAGAAACACTGATCCGTTCAAGCTTCTGTGCAACAAATCCATCACAAATATTTATCCTGGGTTAATAATAGAAGCATTTTTTGCCTTGAGCTACAACAGTAGCTAACATCGGGCAGCCCTACAAAATTATATGTTTCATATGAATCAGCTCAAGAGATTTTATTTCAAACCATCATAAACCAAACTCGCTGACGGCATCCATTTATGGTGTATATCAAAACCTTTGTCCTATCATTTATCACTATAATAGGAAAGAGTTGGAAGAGTGTAATAACAGCAGTACAACAAATGTCTAAATCAAACATAGAACTTTATTTTTAGCACTGAATACTTTAATAATGTACGTGGGACTACAAAATGTACTAATCTAATTTTCTTAAAGTGGATATGTCATATTTGGGATTATACGTTATGGTTTAGCATACATTTAAGACTAGCTACCAGTATTAGCCAATAATACTTGAAACCTATAGCCTTAGCATTGAGCATTACTATAAGGTGTGCTTGTAGCCACTTCTTACCTTGGGGTTATTGTGGCTTGTGTGCGCTGTTTGGTCACTGCATGCACATGGAGCACTGGGAGTCAAACTGTAGTAGCAGGAGGCTATAAGGTTGGCCGTGTATGACCCCAGGATAAATGAAGTGTAAGTGTCTGAGGATCATCAAGTTGGTGTAACAGTGGAATTAAAGCACTGAGCGTTTGTAGATTCCCTGAAATATGGGTGCATTGTCTATTATACCTCAGATTTTTGGATTGGTACTTTCGGCATAAAATATGACCCCTAATATTCTGTTTGCAGCCAGCTCTTGAATTTCGCTGTAAGGGTCACCCATGTCTGCTGCCAGCCCCTGACCTTCTGCCTGCACTGTAACACTGACACCAGCTACCAGTTCCGACCTTTAAACTAAACCTTGGAAATCCTTCTGCTACTGAATTGAGGCCTGGTCTGCTTTTCTTTTTCTCTGATCCTTAGGCCCACTTCCTGTTAGCAACCACCAGCAGTTACAGTCACATTAGATTATTTAGCACAATAGCCCAATTTTTTTGCACATGGCACCAAAGTTTAGAATGTTGTGCCACTAATTTTGTGCTAAACTGTAAAAAGGATGTATACCTCAAGAACAGACAGATTTGAATTATTATTCAAAATAATCCTTAATTCAAACATAACAGTCCAGGTTAAAGTACATTTTATTTTTTTTCTACAAAATTAGGGTTAGAGGTATATCTAAGTTTCCTGGTTATGAATGCATCTGATAAAGGACAATTAGTAGTTTATGCAAACATTTTTTGCATGAAAAAATACAAAAATAAACATTTAAAAACGTACCTTAAAGTTTGCAAAATGTCTTATAATTTCTGACAGTTTAAAATTAGAGTAAACACCCCCTTGAAACCCAGGCTAAATTAGCATTTAATGCATAATTCGTTTTGGCCAATCAGGAGGAGGCTCAAGCAGCTGATACATTTGAATTTTCTCCAGGGTTCTTGTTTGTGCTGTAAAGCAGCCTGGGATATGTGGTGTCTATGCTGACCTGTGGTGAAGGGCGGGGCAGTACAGACAGAGTGCGGACACTGAACCTGGAAGCACATCCCAGCAGGGACTTCAGTGCTGACATCAGTGCTCTCCTATTGGCTGAGGAAGGAAGAGAAGGTATGTAATGAGTTAAAAATTGCTCCCCTAATGCTGCATGCTGATTGGGTGGGGATCAGGGGCTTGTGTAGACACCCCATATAGTTTGATCCATTTAGGCTAATATAAATTACTGGCTAGACATGAGGTGGTATATTGTAAGCATACATGAGCACTCCTGAAATAATTCTAAAATGTAGGTATATATGTAAGTTTTATGATAATTTAAACAATTATTGTGGGTAGCTAGAGGAGGCCAATTGAATAGCCAATTATTTTACGGGCTCCATTACAGGCTCTTGTAACTACAATTTGCTCAATTGAATGGAGGCCCTAGTATATCTGGTCCTTTAAAACAGAAGTCACTTTGCTATATTTGCTCTGTTTTTTATTGGATGGCACAACTTTTAACTTTCATTGTGTTTAGTTATAGATTGTTGGTAGTTCTTTGTTGTTGGACTAACAGCTTACTTTAAAGAGGTTCTGAAACGTCTATCCATGGACCAAAAGTGGTCTGTTTGTTCAATTATGTGGTGCGTGTGCTACTTGCAATAACATAAATTCATTAAGCAAAAGCAATATAAATGTATAAATAAGTGGTACAGAAGCAGCTTGATAATATATATTATTATTTGTTGTTGTTCAGTCATGTCTGACTCTCCGTGACCCTATGGACCACAGCACACCAGGCACATCTATTGTTATGTCTCTGTTGGTGACTTATCCATAAGGTTATCTTGGTAAGTTCCTTCTCCAGTGGACCGCAATTTGTCTGAACTCTCTGCTATGACTTGTCCATCTTGGGTGACCCTACACGATATAGCTCACAGATTCATTGAAGTACACAACCCCTTCACCAGAACAAGGTAGCGATCCATAAGGGAATATTATTATTTAGAGTCCATAGATCATCTTTCACATAACAGAGAAAAACAGGAATGAAACAGGAATAAAAAAAGATTAAGTAGTCTGTAAAGACTCTCAGCAATATTATGTCCGCCCAACAAGTTTTTGAAGTAGTCATTAAAGAAAGTTTTGGAACCACTACGTTATTCATATTTATTCATATCTTCATATTTGACTCAGCTAAATAGTATAATATATACAGTATCATCCCACATGCTGCTCATGTCTCATTTTATTTTATTTTCTCATCCCATCACTATATTGGCAGATTGTGTTACTTACCACAGTAAGGCAAATTCTTTGTTCCCGAATCATTGCACAACACCCAAGAAATCCAGTGATCATGACCAAACTTCCAGCAGTCAGTAGCATATATGTAGATAGTGCAAGGCTGCTGGTTGCAAGGAGACTTATGTAGTCACTTTTCTCCAATAGTGTCCAGAGGCCCATTGCAATTACAACAGCACCTCCCACCTGTGACAAACAAGAAGGGCAATAAACAAAATAATTAAAAATATAAAATAAAATAAATAATCAGTATTAAATTGTATTGACTAAATGTTAATATAAACCATCTGTGAGCAATATAAAGTTTCAATGGCCACGCTACTCTCAATAAAGTTATTGTTTTAATTTAAATAAAATATTTATATTAAACAATGTATTAAACAATAAATGTGGATTAGCATATTAGGTCAGTTCTGCAGATGAAAAATAAAAAGTAAAGTACTTTATAGCCTTAGCTTCTTAATGAACCAATTTTAAATTTTAAGAGAAAAATGGTATCACTATATACATCAATACTATACACACTATATACATTCATTTTGCATGTATGTATCTCTCGATACAGTATAATCTATCTCTCTACCTCTCCATCAGCCTTGTCTTTTTAATGTATTGATGTTGTATTATTTTACTTTGCATTGTACACAAATTACAACATTATTAAATAACAATTTACAGTCACTAATTCTTTAAGCAGGGTTCTGATAACCTGCCCCCATAGCTTGCATATATTTACATAGTTACATAGTTACCGGTACATAGTAATTGAGGTTGAAAAAAGATGTTTAGTCCATCAAGTTCAACCTTTTAAGTTCTCCTCTGATCTGCAATATGCTGATTAGTTGTTAATTGATCCAGAAGAAGGCAAACAGAAAGAAAAAAACAAGTGAAACTTTGCCAATTGTCTCTAAAGGGAAAAAAAATAATTCCTTCCTGACCCCAGATACTGGCGATCGGATTTCTCCCTGGATCAATACTGTCTCTCTAATTATCCATGATAACCCTGAATTCCCTTTTTAATGAGAAATAAATCCAGTCCCCTTTTAAAGTTATCTGTCGAATCCGCTGTCACCCGCTCCTCTGGTAGAGAATTTCACAGATTAACCACCCTTACTGTGAAGAACCCTTTTCTTTTTTTAAGGTGGAATCTTTTTACTTCTAACCTCAAGGGATGTCCTCTTGTCAGTTGAAAACCTCTTGGCACAAAAAGCTCCCTTGACAAATCTTTATACTGACCCTGGATGTATTTATATAAGGTAATCATATCTCCTCTTAGATGCCTTTTTTTCTAGAGAAAATAAGTTTAATTTAGTTAGTCTTTCTTCATAACCTAGCCCCTCCATTCCCCTTATTAGTTTTGTTGCCCTCCTCCTTACCTTTTCCAGGTCTAAAATGTCATTTTTATGAAGTGGTGCCCAAAATTGTACTCCATGTTCCAAATGAGGGCGTACTAGAGATTTGTATAGTGGCAGAATTATATTTGCTTCCCTTGCTTCTATACCCTTCTTAATATATGCTAATATTTTATTTGCCTGTGCAGCTGCTGCTTGACTTTGACCACTGTTACCTAGGTGGTTGTTCACAAGCACTCACAAATCCCTTTCAATATCTGATACCCCTAGATTTGCTCCATTAAGATTATAAATTGCATGGCTTTTTTTCCTTCCTAGATGCATAACTTTACATTTATTCGTATTAAATCTCATCTGCCATTTAGATGCCCATTCCTCAATTTTATCCCTTTGGAGGGAAAGCACATAATTATCTGATTGAATTACCTTGCACAACTTTGTGTCATCGGTGAAAATGAAGATACTACTTTCCATTCCCACCTCTAAGTCATTAATAAATATGTTTAAAAGGAACGGACCTAATACTGAACTCTGAGGAACCCCACTTACCCCATTAGTCCAATTGGAGTATGTTCCATTTACAACAACCCTTTGCTTCCTGTCTTTTAGCCAGCTCTCAATCCATGAGCAGATATTTACTGCAATTCCTGTATCTCTTTTGTCTCCCATGTGGCACTGTATCAAAGGCCTTTGCAAAATACAAAAAGACTACATCCACTGAGTTGCCTTGATCCAGATTCCTACTAACCTCCTCACAGAAACTAATTAGATTTGTTTGACATGACCTATCCCTCATAAATCCTTGTTGACTCCTACTTATAATCCTGTTCAAATAGACATATTGTTGTATATTATCCCTTATTAACCCTTCTAAAAGCTTCCCAAATACAGAAGTGAGGCTCACTGGTCTATAATTCCCCAGTTTTGCTCTTGCTCCCTTTTAAAATATAGGTATAACTTCTGCTTTTCTCCAGTCATTTGGTAGAGATCCTGTTTTGGGTGAATCTTGAAAAATTAAATATATTGTTTTGGATATTAAAGAACCCAGTTCTCTCAGTACCCTTGGATGTATTCCATCAGGACCCGGGGCTTTATTAACATTTATTTTTTTCAACCACTTTTGGATTATTTCCTGTGTTAACCAATTATTCTGCAAAGTTAGTGTAGCCCCATTATGTTGCAGTGTCCCAACCACTGGTACCTCCCCTGTGTATACCGAAGAAAAGAACCTATTTAGCTCATCTGCCTTTTCCTGGTCGCTAATTTTCAGACGGCCTGTGTCACATTGTAATGTTCCTATAGCTTCCTTACTCGCCTTCTTCCCATTAATATACTAAAAAAATATTTTAGGGTTAGTCTTACTCTCTTTTGCAATTCATTTTTAAGTTTCTATTTTAGCCAGTCTAATCGCGCTTTTGCAAGCCTTGTTGATTTCCTTGTACTCCCGTAAAGCAGTCTGTGTCCCCTCTTGTTTGTATAATTTAAATGCCTGTTTTTTACTCTGTATCTTGTTCTTTAAATCATTGTTAAGCCACATTGGATGTGATTTTCTCCTTTTACTTTTATTCCCACATGGTATATGCCGATGTGTATGTATATTTAGTAAGGATTTAAATGTTGTCCATTTATGTTCAGTGTTTTTACCTGCCAGTTCTCTGTCCCGGTCTATACTTTGTATTGCTGCCCTTAGACCGTTAAAATGTGCCCTTTTAAAATTAAGAGTTTTTGTTGGCCCCTTAAAATTTTGTTTTTTTAATTCAATCTCAAATGAGACTGTGTTGTGATCACTGTTTCCAAAAAGGTTGCCATATTTCAACATTGGATACTATAGCAATATTATTTGTGATGACTAAATCCAAGATAGCATCATTTCTAGTAGGCTCTTGTATAACCTGGGCCAGATAATGATCTCTGAGTGTACTCAAGAACCTGAACTACTGGTCTAATTTATCCAGTTTATTTCAGGGTAATTAAAATCTCCCATTATTAGAACTTGCCCAGTTGTACAGTATCTCACAAAAGTGAGTACACCCCTCACATTTTTTAAAATATTTTATTATATCTTTTCATGTGACAATACTGAAGAAATGACACTCTGCTACAATGTAAAGTAGTAAGTGTACAGCCTGTATAACAGTGTAAATTTGCTGTCCCCTCAAAATAACTGTCTAAGTGGAAATGTCCAAATTGGGCCCAAAGTGTCAATATTTTGTGTGGCCACCATTATTTTCCAGCACTGCCTTAACCCTCATGGGCATGGAGTTCACCAGAGCTTCACAGGTTGCCAATGGAGTCCTCTTTCACTCCTCCATAATAACATCACAGAGCTGGTGGATGTCAGAGACCTTACACTCCCCCACCTTCCGTTTGAGGATACCCCACAGATGCTCAATAGGGTTTAGGTCTGGAGACATGCTTGGCCAGTCCATCACCTTTACCTTCAGCTTCTTTAGCAAACTAGTGGTCATCTTGGAGGTGTGTTTGAGGTTGTTATCATGTTGGAATACTGCCCTGATGCCCAGTCTCCGAAGGGAGGGGATCATGCTCTGCTTCAGTATCTCACAGTACATGTTGGCATGCATGGTTCCCTCAATGAACTGTAGCTCCCCAGTGCCTGCAGCACTCATGCAAGGGGGTTAGCCTGTCAGTGCTCAGACCATACGCCGCACACTGCGTCAAATTGGTCTGCTTGGCTGTCGTCCCAGAAGAAAGCCTCTTCTAAAGATGATGCACAAGAAAGCCTGCAAACAGTTTGCTGAAGACAAGCAGACTAAGGACATGGATTTCTGAAACCATATCCTGTGGTCCGATGAGACCAAGATAAACTTCTTTGGTTCAGATGGCGTCAAGCTTGTGTGGCGGCAACCAGGTGAGGACTACAAAGACAAGTGTGTCTTGCCTATAGTCAAGCATGGTGGCGGGAGTGTCAGCAATGATAATGAATGATAAGTTATGACAAATACATTATACTAATATTTATACATCTTTTATGGATTTACATTACTCAAAGGCCTTCATGTTTGTGTTCACTCATGTAAAATACCAGCCTCCATATATTTTTTTGTTTATTTAAATTTTTTACTAAAAGTGGATTGCTTTGAGGGACCATGTTCAAAAAATTTGTTTAATAAAATATTCCTTCATTTTTATTATCTTAAAATATATTTTTTTGCTTAAAAAAATAACTACATTTGCTTTAAAAATAGCCCAGGAAAGAAGGAAAGCAAAAGGTAGGGGAGATAAGAAAATATCTAAAATGAGAGATATAAAGAGATTGAAGAAGATAACCAAATGGTTAAATCAAGAGATCTCTTCAAGAAAATTGGGGATCTCAAAGGCACCTTTGATGCCAAAGCGGGCGTGATAAAAGACAAAAATGGTAGGGACTTAGAAGAAGATCAGATAAAGAAGAGGTGGCAGGAATACACTGAACATCTATACAGGAAGGATCTTAACAGCAGTGATGACCTCAATAATTTGTCCAATGAGCTGGAGCCAGACATCTTGGAGAGAGAAGTGAAATGGGCCCTAGGATGTCTTGCTGATAATAAGGCTGCAGGAGGTGATGAAATCCCAATTGAACTATTCAAAATTCTACAGGATGATGCTGTGAAAGTGTTGCTTGCCTTATGCAAACACATTTGGAAAACTCAACAATGGCCAATAGACTGGAAAAGGTCAGTCTACAACCCAATCCCAAAAAAAGGCAGTGCCAAAGAGTGCTCCAATTATCGAACAATTGCACTAATTTCACATGCCAGCAAGGTAATGCTTAAGATTCTACAAGCTCAACTCCAACAGTATATGGACCAGGAACTACCAGATGTGCAAGCCGGGTTCCACAGAGGAAGAGGCACAAGAGATCAAATTGCCAATGTCCGATGGATAATAGAGAAAGCAAGTTCCAAAAAAAAGCATTTACTGCTGCTTTATAGACTATTCTAAAGCCTTTGACTGTGTGGATCACAACAAAATGTGGCATGTCCTTCAAGAGATGGGAGTACCAGATCCTCTCATCCTCCTCCTAAAGAATCTGTATGTTGACCAAGAAGCCACGGTCAGAACGGAACATGGGACAACAGAATGGTTCAAGATTGGAAAAGGAATGCGACAAGGTTGTATATTGTCACTTTATTTATTCAACTTATATGCAGAGTACATCATGAGTAAGGCTGGACTGGATGAATCCAAAGCCAGAATCAATATAGCTGGAAGGAATATCAACAACCTCAGATATGCCGATGATGGCTGAAAGTGAGGAGGAACTAAAGGACTTATTGATGAGGGTAAAAGAAGAGTGTGCAAAAGTTGGCCCGCTGCTCAATGCTAAAAAGACGAAGATTATGGCAAACGGCAAACTCATTTCCTAGCAAATAGACGGGGAAGAAGTAGAGGCAGTGACAGATTTTTTTCCCCTTGGATCGAAGATCTCTGCAGATGGTGACTGTAGTCATGAAATTAAAAGATGTTTGCTTCTGGGGAGGAAAGCGATGGCAAGCTTGGACAAGCTAGTAAAAAGTAAATATATTACACTATCAACAAAGGTCTACATAGTTCGAACTATGGTATTCCCAGTAGTAACATACGTATGTGAGAGCTGGACCATAAAGAAGTCTGAGCGCAGTAGAATTGATGCCTTTGAATTGTGGTGTTGGAGAAGACTGCTTAGAGTCCCTTGGACTGCAAGAAGATCCAATAAATCAATACTTCAGGAAATCAAGACAAACTGTTCACTAGAATCTATGATCAGGAGGCTGAAGCTCAAATATTTTGGCCATATCATGAGACGGCAGAATTCCCTAGAAAAGACTCTGATGCTGGGAAACATTGAAGGCACAAGTAGAAGGGGACGACAGAGGCAGAGATGGATAGATGAGGTTACTGACGCAATGAACATGAACTTGATGGAGCTCGGAGGGGCAGTGACTGAAAGATGCACCAGGCATGCTGTGGTCCATAGAGTCACGGAGAGTCGGACGCAACTGAATGACTAAACAACAACAACAGAGTTATAGGCCATTACATTAAACATGTTTATGGTTAGACAAAGTCATTTGATATCCTACTCATTTATCTTTAATATTCATACACACCAGCAGCCCCAATTGTTACCTGCACCCAGGTCTCACTAGGCCTCACTGCTTACTCTGAATTCTGGGAGCTTCATACACACCAGCAGGTATGGAGAAGACTTTGAAAGCTGCTCCTTCTCTCTCTATTCTCTCTCTCTCTATTCTCTTTCTCTCCCTTCTCTCCCTGTTCTATCTGTCCCTCACACTGTATTTTAATTGTTTTTCTTTTAGCCCCAATTGTTTCTTTTAACTCCAAACTCTTTCTTTTTCTCTCTCATTCTCTCTCTCATTCTTTCTCTCTCTCTCATTCTCTCTCTCTCATCTGTTTACGCTTACCCCGGTTTCTGTCTCTTCCATTCCCCTTTAGATTGTAAGTAGCGATCTTCTAGTCTTGTAGGATGCTTTGGGAAAAAGCACTTTCTGCAAAGATTTTAAACTCAAAACAGGGTCCTTTATTTTTGAAAGTTTGTTAGGATTGTATTTTCCTTGTTTTTATCCCCTGTATAGTGCTACGGAATATGTTAACGCGTTGCAAATAAAAGTTAATAATAAAATAATAAATAAAATGTGATTTATTATACAGTGCTTTGCAAAAGTATTCACCCCCCTTGGCATTTTTCTGTGTTTTGTTGCCTCACAACCTGGAATTAACATGGATTGTTTAAGGATTTGCATCATTTAATTTACAGAACATGCCCATAACTTTGAAGATGTTTTTTTTATTGTTGTGAAGCAAACCACAAATAGGCCAAAATAACAGAAAAAGTCAATGTGCATAACTATTCACCCCCCAAAAGTCAATACTTTGTAGAGCCACCTTTTGCGGCAATCACAGCTCCAAGTCACTTTGGATAAGTCTCTATGAGCTTGCCACATCTTACCACTGGGATTTTTGCCCATTCCTCCTTGCCAAACTGCTCCAGCTCCTTCAAGTTGGATGGTTTGCGCTTGTGAACAGCAATCTTTAAGTCTGACCACAGATTTTTCTTTGGATTGAGGTCTGGTCTTTGAGTTGTAATTCAAGGACCATGTTCAAATAAAGTGTGTTTAAGATAATATTCCTTTATGTCTACTTTCTTTAACATTTGTTAACAGACTTTTATCATAATATTCAAATGGCTGTATACCTATTGCTTACCATGCCTAGGAAGAATAACAGTTCAACTCTGACACAGGTCAAAAGTCTACAGCAGAAGGTATCAGTTAATCTCTCTCTCTACAGCCTGCCAGCTCTCCTGTTCCCTCAGGTCCTAAAAGGACCATAAATGGCTCACTGACTGACTTCCCTCAAAAACACAGCATACTCTTGATCCTCTTACTTATGGGTAGTCAGAATGGCCAACTAGGATTCCATCTTCTTATATCTGACTAGTAAGTAAAAAAAATGGGGCCCCCATTCAAGTGCAACACTGTATTTACCTTCATACAAGCCACATGTCTGCAGGTTAGAAATGTTATTCAATCGACTCTAGCCTGCAATTACAGGGCTAAAGCCTAAAACCATAAACCATGAACCCGTATGTAGCAATACAGGTCATGATCACGATCAATTAAGCAAGCCCGTAAGTTACAGTATAGAAAGAGCCAATAGTAAATGAGACTGTCATCATGACGCCAGTAAAACATGTTTAAACTACAATCAATTAGTGTTTAGAAGTCCGATATGCAATGTAGAAATCAATAAAAATTAATGAAGAAACTGTGCTAGTCCATGTGGGTGGCCTGATATGTATTAACTCCTTGATTCCCGGGATTTATTTAACACAGAAATAAAACTTAAAAAAATATATATTTTTATTGCAGATTTGGGAGTTTGAGACTGTTGTGCCTTTCATTGCTTTTCCAGTATTTTAAAGTACAGTAGTGTGTTTATATTTGCTTTTACAGCGTTACGAAGAGGTATTTAACCCACTTGCGAGTCCTATCTAATACTCATAGAAATTTTTTATACATTTGCCATTTACAGGTTTGAAGGAAATTGTGGGCTTGTTGAATTGTTGTAATTGAATATGGATTAGCACTGGTAACACTTGCGGACTTGAAACATCAAAGGAGTAGATAGAATGGAGTTACGTTTTTTACAACCCCAGTTATTTTGAGCCTGTAACTCAGAATTAGAATGTGAGTAGCAAAATGTAGCCAATTGAATATCAGTAACTATTACAGGCTACATTACGGGCTCCAGTAATTATAATTTGGCCAATTAAATGGGGGCCAGTGTCTCTTTTCCTTATTTTACTTATTGACCTGAACTACAACCTTAAATGCAATAAAAAATGTACATTTAAGGAATTGATAAAGTTCTTAATAAAGGAAATAATATAATACATAGAACAACATAGGCTTGTATCAGTAGCATGCTACCTGTTACTCTACCCACAACCAGAAAGTAATTACATTACATTGTTAATTAATAAATCAACATTTTGCATATTTCATATGTGCATAAACAATCTCACATATATGTTATGCCTCATATTAATAAGCAACCACATCTAATTTAAAGTGGTAGGGAATCAGAAACATACATGTACTTATGCACCCAGTGGGAGACTGAGGAGTTTGTGTCTAGGGGCACCAGATATGTAAACCTGGCCCTGTTGATATACAGAACATTTTAATAGGGTAGTACTACATGTGGCAGTCCAAATTTTTTATCTAATTTTGCAATAGATTTTAACCTCAAAAACATTCATCACAATCTATCTATAACTATGATTAATGGCCAATTATTCAAGTCAGTCCCAAGGAATATGTACTATGGACTTTCATGAAATGCTAACTCCATCAAGTAGCATTACATATAGTAGAGGATATATTTTGATATATTGGTCCATAGCCATTTTAAGCCTAAGAGAAAATGAAGGTGGCTTCAAGAGGTCAATTTAGGTTGTCCAAATGTGGCAAATGTAAAGCTTGTTCACAAATTCTTACAACTAAGGAATTTTCAAACCCTTCAAATACGAAAACATCTAAGATCAGACATATGATTAATTGTATAACAGAAGGAGTTATTTACCAAATTGTATGTTCTTGTAATAAAAACTATATAGGGAAAACAAGTAGACAGCTTAGGCTTATGGTACTTGAACATATCGATGCTGTACTCAATAATGATGATACCTCTGTTTCTTAACATGTGCTCAATGAGCACAACAATGATCCCCAATGTCTTAATTTTATAGATATAGAAATACAGATAAACAAGTGTTCTGTTGTAAGTCTAAATGGATTTTCTAACTTGAAACAAAGAGCCCACTAGGGCTCAATTAATAATTTCCAGTGTTATTTTCAAAAATGTTCTTCACTTCCCTCTTGGTTCCTTATGACCAGCAGATAAGGTATCAGTGACCAACACCAAAGACCAACTCATGAGAACCAATGTATTAGAGGATTTTTTTCCTGTGCAATGAAAAAGTAAGGAAAGCTAATTTGAGACTGTACCATGAGGGGGCAACATCCAAAAAACATAAATGTGCCTTATTTTACAATTGTTTTGGTAAAACCCAGCCGTTGCCAGTTTGTCCGAATCTACTAAGAACTTTTTTTTTTTTTTTTACTATAAGGTGTTTGTGATCTTTGTTGTATTGGAAGACTCAATAATTGTGATCGAAAGATCTGTTATTTCCTGTATGTGCAATCATTTAATTTATGTTGGCCAAAAGAGCGATATTGTACAGTAAATAAATAGTACATTCGTGCTCGTGTTTGAACATCTAAAAAAGTATAAAAGACTTATTTCATGCTCAGAATTCCAAGACATACAGTTATTGTACTGCATTCTGGAAACCTGGACAGGGACACGCAAATGTGCCCACAAAGACTTCACTCTTAAATCCAATACCATGTTTGAAATGGTATTAGATTAAAGAGTGAAGCCTTTGTTGGCATATTTGCATGTCCCTGCCCAGGTTCCCAGCATGCAGTGCAATAAATGTATTTCTCTGAAATATGAGTATGAAATAAATCTTTTAAAGGTAAATATAAGTTCTCTGGAGTTCAAATTTTTGGTAAGAAACAGGCAGTAATTATCAGAAAAAAATATGGGATATATAAAAGTTCAGTGTACTTAAATTTGAATGGGGGAAAGTAAAATCCAGCTTTGCACACCCACAGGGCACCTAAATAATCAAGTACACAGAGGAGAGGCAACCAGATACAGAGTTTGACATTTCTGGTAGAGACCAAAGGAAGTACTGCTGCAGGATGGAATCACATGGTTGGGCGATGTATGAGCTCACAGCTGAATTAGAGCACAAGGAGGGAGAGAGAGACTACATATCCTAGGCTGCTTTGCAACACAGGAACCCCAGAATTTCATACAAATGTTTCAGCTAACTTCTGCTTTCTCCTGATTGGCCAAAACAAATTATGAATTTTATGCTAATTTTAGCAGGGATCTTCAGGGGTGTCAACTAACAAAGATTTAGCAAACATCAGAGTCAGTGTGTAAATGATTATTTTGGTATTTTTTCATGCAAAAAATGTTTGCATAAACTACTAATTCTCTCTATCAGATGCATTCATAATCCATACTATTTATTTACTTTACTACTGTACAGTGGAGGGCTTCTATTGCTCTTTTACCCGCCATAAATTAAATGATTGTTGTGGTAAACTACCTCAAAATCTACTACACAACCTAGGATCCCGCCTCACGCTGATGATAGGCAGTAAGCTTGAAGTCCTAGAGATTTGGTAGAAGGTTTTTGTGAGCACATGGTCCCTCATACTGTTAATCCCTTGTGGGAAAGCTTACATCGATGGAGAAAGGAGAGAGAGAAGGGATGGCCGGTGCGGCGCATCTGAAAGACAGTGTTCGTTTGGTGGTGGAAGAAGGACGGTGACCTCAAGTAACGGTTAGCTATGTGGTGGAGCAGGAGCGGCTGGTGCAAATTTCCTCCAATTAATGCACTGACTTATTCCCCCATCATTAACTTAATTGTTTAATTTAAATAATATAAAAATACCAATTAATTATATAATGTTCAAACTTTTATTTGTTTTATATCTGCTGCTGTCACTTTATCTGATGAATCTTTTGGCAAGCAGTTCAACACACTGACTTATCACATCTCCCCTTATCACATCTCCCCCTGCTGGTGACTTGTTTTGTACTACAGATCAGGGCACAATGCTGCCTGTGCTCCATCTGAAGCAATGAGCCTGTCTGTCACACACAGCATCACCCAATCAGAATGACTGTGAGGAGCTGAAACTGTGGAGACCCTTCAGGGGCTAACCCCAGCTAATCACTGACACTGCCCCAGCCAATTAGGACTGCTAAATTACAGTATGCAGTGCATACTGGGAGATGTTGTTCAGTGAGAGCTGCCATTCTGAGAGAGATATACAGGACTGGGTGAGTAGTCTCAGTCTGTCTGCTATTCTCTCTCTCTGTTAAGGCATTTGCATCCCTATGAAGGACATCCTTCCAGGCTCCTAGAATACAGCTTGTATTCTATATTTACAAATAATAAGGCATCTGCATCCCTATGAAGGACCTTATCAGTTCAAGGACGTTGGTCGCGTTGCGGCCCATAGGAGAGCAGTTGAGGCACCAAAGGCGCTCATTGCACTGCTCGCCTCGCAAAGTGCGTGAGCAGTTGAGGCGCACCAGACTTAGGTCTCAATTGGCGCTCATTGCACTGCGAGCCTCACAAAGCGAGGCGAGTAGTTGGGGCACAAGGGACTTAAACTGAAATGAGCGCCAAAGGCGCTCATTGCACTGCGAGCCTCATGAAGACGAGCAGTTGAGGCACGCAGGACTTACAACCTGTACGACTTAGGCCCGAAATCCGTACATGCACTGTGCGTCCCGCAAAATTACGACGTTAACGGCCGAACCACTGACCTGAAAAGACATGAAAAAAAAAAACAAATAAGCCTCAAATTCACTTACACACACCACAGTGGGAGAGGCAGGCAGCCTGTGAGTCAGCTTGCAAGTTAATTTGAGGCATATTTGCAAAACGACGAAAACGAGGCCCAAAGACGTAAAACTAGCTTGAAGGACATAAAAGATAGCCCTATGCAGTAACACTTACCGAAATGCAGGAACACTTAATCGAAGCCACTAACATTTAACACAAGGCAGTAACACAACCCAAGACAGTAAGACTCAAGCTCAAGGCCTATAAACTATACAGGGGGAAAGGCTTGCAATGAGCACCAAAGGTGTAGTCTAATTGGATTTTGCAAAGGCTTTTGATACAGTGCTGCATGGGAGACTATTGTGCAAACTAAGGGATACAGGAATTGCAGTAAATATCTGCTCATGGATTGAGAACTGGCTAAAAGACAGGAAGCAAAGGGTTGTTGTAAATGGAACATACTCCAATTGGACTTATGTGGTAAGTGGGGTTCCTTTAGGGTTCAGTATTAGGTCCTCTCCTTTTTAACATATTTATTAATGACTTAGAGGTGGGACTGGAAAGTAGTGTCTCCATTTTCGCTGATGACACAAAGTTGTGCAAGGTAATTCAATCAGATAATGATGTGCTTTCCCTTCAAAGGGATTTGCATAAAATTGAGGAATGGGCATCTAAATGGCAGATGAGATTTAATACAAATAAATGTAAAGTTATGCATCCAGATATTGAAAGGGATTTGGGAGTACTTGTGGACAACCGCCTACGTAACAGTGCTCAATGCCAAGAGGCATCTGCAAAGGCAAATAAAATATTAGCATGTATTAAGAAGGGTATAGAAGCAAGGGAAGCAAATATAATTCTGCCACCAGACAAATTTGGACTCATTTGGAATATGGAGTACAGTTTTGGGCACCACTTCATAAAAAATACATTTTAGAGCTGGAAAAGGTACAGAGCAGGGCAAATAAACTAATAAGGGGAATGGAGGGGCTAAGTTATGAAGAAAGACTAACCAAATTATGCTTATTTTCTCTAGAAAAAAGGTGTTTAAGAGGAGATATGATTACATTATATAAATACATCCAGGGTCAGTATAAAGATTTGTCAAGGGAGCTTTTTGTGCCAAGAGGTTTTCAACTGACAAGAGGACCCCTTTTGAGGTTATAAGTAAAACGATTCCCCCTTAAAGAAAGAAAAGGATTCTTCACAGTAAGGGTGGTTAATCTGTGGAATTCTCTACCAGAGGAGGTGGTGACAGCAGATTCGATAGATAACTTTAAAAGGGGACTGGATTTATTTCTAAATAAAAAGGGAATTCAGGGTTATCCTAGATAGTTAGAGAGAGAGTATTGATCCAGGGAGAAATATGATCGCCAGTATCTGGGGTCAGGAAGGAATTTATTTATTTTCCCTTTGCGACGATTGGCCTTTCACTTGTTTTTTTTTTCTGTTTGCCTTCCTCTGGATTAATTAATAACTAAAAAAAAAAAATAGTTGATTAATAATTAATTAACAATTAATTAACAACTAATTAATTAATAGCAAATCCGCATATTGCTGATCAGAGGAGATCTTAAAAGGTTGAACTTGATGGACTGAAAGTCTTTTTTCAACCTTAATTATTATGTAACTATGTAACTATGTGTCAGTGGGTAGGGCCTACAGAGGTAACATGTTGTGAAGGGGAGGAGTTTCTACTTTTGGTGCTGAGTTTAAATGGGAGGGGCCAAGTCTCTGCCTTTCCGTCCCACCAACTTGGAAAGTCAACAGCTGCTACTGCATACAACAAAGAATACAGAACAGAGAAGGATGAGAGAGAAAGAGAGAGAGAGAGAGAGAGAATGAATGTGGAGATTGCCTCTCTATTAAAATGAAGTTGTGTGTAGCGTGATGGATTCCTTTTAACTATTAAAGCATGACTGTGCTCTAATAATACTATTTTAAAGAACTCGACTTGAAAATATCCAAAATATTTTTTAAATGGAAGATAAAATAATACAACATGTAATATCTTTTACGTACAGTTCTGTTGCTGTTGGATCTACCATTTTCATTTCTGGGATCTTCCTTAGGTGACAGGAGGATTGCACAGGAAGTTTATATCTACAAAACAGGAATGTGGCATCTACAAGCATCAGAACTGGGTAGCAGTAATGGAAAGCTCAATGATTGTGTATAAAACCCACAATGTAAGGTTGTATTTATATCTAATAACATGTTGTCCATAATTAAGTTTAATTATTGAAAGGACTGTATAGGAAATGTCTGACCACAGTGGTGCTTTAGACTTTTAACAGGACAGTCTATTAATATACCAGACGCCTGGTAGCCCTTCCTGACGATACTGCACTCTCTTTTGCATCCTGCCTTGCTCACTTCTCCTGTAAATCAGTCTATAGCCTATAATCCCCTTCAATCCTTAAACATATAGTGGAGTTATTAGATGCAATAGTGGAGGGTAAATGTCAGGAGGCATTCAGTAAGAAGGGAACAGGAAGAAACAAGTAGAACGAGAAGTAAAGGTGAAGGCAAACATGTAAACAAAAGTGTAGACACACAGAGATAATTTCCTATTCTTTTACCAGATTCTAAAATTATTGTGTTTTTTAAGTTTTGATGTTTTTTTAAACCCTTATGTTCTACATTGTACTTTGGAGAAAACTGGGATATTTCTAAATCTCTAGATGGTGAGTTGTCTAATGGCAAATATCACAAGGCTGAGCTGGGTGATCCGGGTAACAAACACTTCTGACATCAGAGATATGTCATAATAGACTATGACACAGAGCCCAGGGCCCTATATAAGGAGCAGTGTTGGGAGCTAAAGCCATTCACACCTGAAAAACCAACAGATGAGCAAGTGGATAACAAGTCCCTGTGTCCTATAAACATGACTATAGGAAGCCTTAAAGGAGGAAACTCTACCTTGAACATGGGAAAGAGAAAGATTTTACCGATAAAGGTAAGGTTTAATAATTTGGTAATTAGGTGAATCGTACAGACAAAAAAAGTACAATATAACAACTAGGGTAAAAATTTATTTAATTCTTGCAATTTTCTACTACTTTTTAATTAGATTCCCCTTCTGGATCAAGTACCTTGTCATGGTGAAGGGGCTTGTATACTTCAAAGAAGCTGGAAGCTATACCAAGATGGGCAGTTTAAAGCAGAGAGATCAGAGAAATCAAGGTACTGGAGAAGGAAATTGCAACCCACTTCATTATCTTTGCCAAGAAAACCTTATGGGTATACATGACCATATTTATAAAGTAAGTTTTACCTTCGTTTTAGAACTTTTGTACTCTAAGGTGTTAAGTTCTAAAATATTTTCAAGATCGTGATAGTAAGAGAAAACCACTTAAAGAACACCTTTTTTGTGGAATTTATTATATTATCCACAAACAAAACTTTAAAAACTTAAACTTTATTACTTTATTAAAATCATCTGTTAAAAATTGTTCGCTTAAAAAACTGAATAAAGTAACACTCAGTATGGACTTCACTTCTGGGACTTTATTTAGAATTTAACTCTTTATTTTATTCCTAGAAGTTTTGCACAGAAGAGTATCCAATTGTTTGAACTAGAGAAAAGCCTTATGAGTAAGCATGACCAAGGACATAACAATAGGTGTGGTTGGCTTGCTGCTGTCCATAGGGTCATGGAGAGTTGGATAATAGAAAACAACAATATTTAGATTTGTAAAGTCTTAAGTCTTGTATATTTATTGTACCCCTTGTATCTTTCTACAGAAAATGGCAGCAGCCTCTCAATATAAATAAGAAACTATTACATGTGTGAGAAAATATACTGTATCTGTGAGGTGAGTATTGATTTTTGCTCAGTTTATTTGTTTTTGACTATATAGACTTAAGGTATACGTGTGAGTTTTGTCATTGTTTCTGTATATGTAATCACTGGATAGCAATTATGTGAGGAGAGTTGTTTTAGCGAGTATCAGAGTTATATTGACAACATCTCCAGGAAAATAAACAACCCTAGACATTTACCCACAAGTCTGTTAAGTGACTTGGCATATGGATATAAAAGCTACATATCACAGATAACATCACACAGCCTGAGTAATATATAGATGGAGGGACTGAATATCTGCAAGTTAACATGGCTGATGTACAAAAATCTTAAAGGAATATTGTACGCCTATATTTATTTATATTATATTTTTTGCAGAACAAGGCATATAAGTAATGGGCAAATGGGCACATACAGCCTTTTAATTAATTATTGGTCATATACAATCAGACATTTTCTTCATTATGTATTCTTCATGTAATATTAACCCCTAAGTCATGGAGGTCCTGTATTCTTTGTGTGATATTAACCCCTAAGCTATGGAGGGATCCTGTACGGACCTCCGTGACATCTATAATTAAACACTAAGCCACGCAGGTCCTGTAAGGACCTCTGTGGCATCTAACATTAATGTTATGCCACAGAGGTCCTGAAGGCCTTAATATTTTCACTCCCCACTTCTAACATGCATTCAGTCTCACAACCCCCACCCCCAGCAAATATATTTTACATTCCTCATATCTTTTAAGCTTGTTTCTTTAAAAAGTTGATCCTCTAATCAAGCCCAACTGCAAGTCACATTTTAAGCCACACACCTCCCCTCACTTACTCATACCACTATTAGGTCCCCTCCACTACAGTATTCAATGACCTAATCATGAAGGCAGTTGTAGGCATTAGACCATATTCATCCTTAAATGCAAGTCAAAGGCCAAGATTTTTGGATGTCCTTGCTGAGTTTAGTTGACTCAGTATAACTGAGGTATTGATTGTTAAACATATTTTGTTAATTTACAGCTGTAGAAAAGACACAGAAACAGAAGTGTGGAACGTTTGTCTGAAGCTGGAGAAAAGAGAGAAAAGAAATGTCTGCAGTTGTCTAAACTGAACAAAGAGTTAACACAGAGAGAACTGTGTGCAATTATCTGTATTGGAGAAAAGCACAGAGAGAGAGAGACAGCAACTTATGATCATTTGAAGTGGAGACCTGAAGTTCTGTACTGGAGAAAAGCACAGAGAGAGATATACAGCAGCTTACGATTGTTTGGAGTGGCGACCTGAAGTTCTGAACAATATAAGCCAGTGATTGTGGACAAACTATTGGACTGTTTGTTTTGCTTCATCCAGGTTTAGCTGGATGAGAGCTGGTTAGTGAGGGAGCTGTTATCAGATAAGGTAGTGCTTCAATGGAAGCTAGGCCTGTTATTTTCTTTGATTTGTTTTGGTTTATTATTAGTGCTTCAATGGAAGCTAGGCCTGTTATTTTATTTTATTTTAATATTTTTATATCACTGGCTAAAAATGTAGTAAAATTTTGAAAAAAAATTACAGCCTCTTGTATTGTGTTCCTCCAACAAATTGGCAGAAAAACAGGCACAATAATTGTTTATAATATTTATATATGCGCATATATATATAATATATATAATATATTATTACTAAAAAATTGCATTATATTTAATGTTGCAGTACAGGTTGGGGCAATTTAAGGCTGGAAAAACACAGGAGAAAATTGGGGAGTATGCATTAAGTGACATCACAGGGGTCTATATGTGTGTCATCAGTAATAGCATGGATAATGTCACCTAATGTCATTGATGATGTCAAAAATGACATAATCAGAAACAACCTTTGCTCTTGTATTGTGTTCCTCCATCAAATTGGCAGAAAAACAGGCACAATAATTGTGTATAATGTGTATATATTTGCATATATATATAATATATTATTGCCCAATAAAACTGCATTATATTTAAGGTTACAGTACAGGTTGGTGCAACGTAAGAAAAAATGCATGAAATTGAGGAGTATGCATTAAGTGACACCACAGGGGTCTATACTGTATGTGTGTCATCAGTAATATTATGGATAATGTCACCAATGTCATACATTATGTCATCAGAAACAACCTTTGTAGGGAGGGATGTTTATTTTTCCTAACCTTAAGTTGCTCCATCCTGCTCTGCAACCTTCATTTATGCCAACAAATTTCCAGTCTTTTCTCAATTTCATTGTAATGAAAATATTTTTTTTATTTATTTATAATGTAAAAATGACACAACTAATTTTATCAATGTATTATATTATTTGCAGTCATGAGAAAAAATTACTTTTACCTTTTCTTATCAACTGACACATGAACATACATGCTTACAAATATAAGCCAATGCTATTTAAGTTCTTTAAAGAATCATAGATAGCTTCATGCAAATAACAGCATTGTATTTTTTTATTTTTTATTTATGAATATTAAGTATAGTAAGTATGGCTGGCTAACAAGGACAGGAAAATTACATGTGAAATTAGTTAAAAAAAATCTGAAGAGGGCAAAGTCTACCCCTAGAATGAATAACCTACCAACTGATACTACATAGGGATGTTTGCCACTTGCTTTCCCCCCTCTGCTGCCGCCTCTGGGAGAGAGAGAGAGACGAACATATTCATAAAAGGAGAAAGGGGTCTAAACAACATTATCTGTCAATATTTCAATATAGTTGAAGGGACATATTTTGGTATCACTTTAAAAAATGACACCATTTTTACATATTAACCCCTTTAACATCATCTCTCAATGGAAAGAAGAGGAAGAGAAAAAAAAGGAGGGGGGAGGGGGAAGGGTATTTCTCTCTATCTCTCCCAACCAGAGGCGGCATCGGGGGGGGGGGGAGCAAGTGGCAAACATCCCTATGTATTATCAGTTGGTAGGCTATTCGTTCCAGGGGTAGACTTTGCCTTCTTCCGATTAGTATACTCTAATTCTCCTATAATTCCCAGCTATTCCCAATCACTTCTTTTATAAAAAGTGGATAACAGGCCCTAAATTCGATCTTCGTTTATAGATTTTACCTGACAATATTTGTCCCAAATACTTTGGTTATTTTTAATCCGTTCTATTGCACATGAGGGTTAAAGCAGTGCTGGAAAATATTGGTGGCCACACAAAATATTGACACTTTGGGTTTAATTTGGACATTTCCACTCGGGTGTACTCCCTTTTATTGCCAACGGTTTAGACATTAATGACTGTGTGTTGGGTATTTTTGAGGGGACAGCAAATTTACACTGTTATACAGGCTGTACACTTACTACTTTACATTGTAGCAGAGTGTCAGTTCTTCAGTGTTGTCACATGAAAAGATATAATAACATATTTACAAAAATGTGAGGGGTGTACTCACTTATGTGATATACTGTATATAATGTATATGACATGTGTATCTGTATTATATATACCGTATATGCTCGAGTATAAGCCGAGTTTTTCAGCCCTTTTTTTAAGGCTAAAAAGGGCCCATTCAGCTTATACTCGAGTCACTCCCCCCCCCCCCCGTGTTTCTCTAACCCCCCCTGTCTCTCTAACCTCCCGTGTCTCTCTAACCCCCCCCAGTGTCTCTCTAACCCCCCCGTGTCTCTCTAACCTCCCAGTGTCTCTCTACCCCCCCTGTGTCTCTCTAACCCCCCCGTGTCTCTTTCCTTCCCCCCCTTCTCATCCTCAACCCCCCCTCCTCATCCTGAACCGCCCTCCTCACTTTTTCCCCTCTAAATACCTCCCCCTCTGCACCCGGTATATGCTAATGACGCGGCGCGCATGTGCCTGGTCAAGATGGAAGGAGCAGAGGCTGGAGAAGAAGCTGGTAAGTGAGGGGAAAGGTAGATGGGGATGTATTTAGGGGGGTTTAGAATGAGGAGGGGGGTTAAGGATGGGGGGGTTGAGGATGGGGGGGTTGAGGAGGGGGTTGATGAGGAGGAGGGAGGTTGAGGTTGAGGAGGTGGGTTGAGGTTGAGGGGGGGTGAGGAGGGGGTTGAGGATGAGGATGGGGGTTGAGGGGGGAAGATGGGGGTTGAGGGGGGAGGATGAGGATGGGGGTTGAGGAGTGAGGTTGAGGGGGGGTTGAGGAGGGGTTGAGGATGGGGTGTTGAGGAGGGAGGATGAGGAGGTAGGTTGGGGAGGGGGTTGAGGATGGAGGAGGGAGGTTGAGGATGAGGAGGGAGGTTGAGAAGGGGGTTGAGGATGAGGAGGGAGGTTGAGGTTATGGAGGGGGGTTGAGGAGGGATTTGAGGAGGGGATTGAGGATGAGGGGGTTGAGGAGGGAGGTTGAGGATGAGGAGGGAGGTTGAGGATGAGGAGTGGGGTTGAGGAGGGAGGTTGAGAATGAGGAGGGGGATTGAGGAGGGTGATAAGGGAGGGGGGAGAGACACAGGGAAGGGAGAGGGGAAAAGAGACACGGGAGAGACCCTCTGCTTATACTCGAGTCACTCATTTTACCCAGTATTTTGTGGTAAAATAGGTGCCTCGGCTTATACTCGGGTCGGCTTATACTGGAGTATATACGGTATATATATATATATATATATATATATATATATATCATATATATATATATATCATATAGAATATACATTATATGTACTTGTGGAGCTTGCAATCAACAGTTTTAGTACAGTTTAGTATAACAGTTAATGTCTGATTTTATTTAATTCAAATGATACGCAGGGCTTGCAGCCAGTTTAATGCGATGGAGTATGGTACAAGAGGTTGGGCAGTTTTTACTTCAGTTTTAGTTCTTGTATTGTCAAGTAAAATAACTTGATGCCCGCTTTTTAGATTTTACTTCAATCAGTCTACCTGTAGGAGCATTTAGTTTGTGTAGTGTTCTAAAAATGTATTCAAAAATAGTATTTTTTCCCCCATTACTTTTGTTTTAGTTCAGTCATGTCCGTCCCTCTGTGACCCTAAGGACCAGAGCACATTAGGCACATCTGTCAGCCACTACCCCTCTGAGCTTCCTCAAGTTCATGTTCATTGCTTCAATAACCTCATCTATCAATCTCCTCCTCTGTTGTCCCCTTATTTCTATGCCATACATTGTTTCCACCATCAGTGTCTTCTCTCGGAAATATAGTCTTCTATGCTGAATTGTTCTTTACTGCTTGCTTATCTATCCCTCTCGCTACCCGCCTCTCTTTCTCCATCCCTCTCTCTCTCGATCCCTGTCTCTCTCTATGGGATCATTTTTGTCTGTTTCTAAGAGCAGCCACGGCATACGTCCTGATCTAACATGTTTTATATGGGTTCTATTTAATTATTGCATGTCATCAAGAAAATGCAAGCACTTCCCATCAAAAGAATAGTGAGCAGAACCAACACTACCTCACCCTCATCAAGATATGTAAGTAAAGGGACAGGGGAACAAAATCAAGTAAGTGGGTGGAGTAGGTGTCAGTGGGCAGGGCCTACAGAGGAAACATGTTGTGAAGAGGAGGAGCTTCTACTTTGGGGCAGTGTCAATTTAAGTGAAGTGGCCAGGTCTCTGCCTCTCAGCCCCACCAACTTGGAAAGTCACCAGCCGCCGCTGTGGTGGAGATCGCTCCTGCATCAGTGCTGTGTTTGCAAGACTCACAGTACAGGGGGTTAATACGATCTGACCTTCTACATCGCAAACCACTGCTACATCTTTTACCATCGGTACCAGGCTAATGCAGATAACCCCATTCTGGAGGGGATAAAGCTCAAGCTGTTGTACGCAAGAGAGTGTCTGCTATTGTGCATATGTATAACCCCTTTTTTGAAGGTCATACCATCAAGTGTTTCCTGAGTAGGTGCTGTAAGACAGTGAGGATGGTTCGTAAACTACAGAATGTGTATGGCATTTGGAATGGAAAGAGACAGTGACATTCAAGGAGGATCCTGGAGGGATAAAAACACCACCTGCATCTTTTACTCTGAGCAGCGACCGTGAGTATCTTCGATTTCCAGGACAACCAATATTTTGCCAAACACATATGGTAATCCTACTGATGAGTGCCCAGAGCCCATGTGCGGCTATTGTGGAAGCTGGATCACCAGGCCTTTGGTGGTAGGAGCTGTGATCTTTGTGGGGACTAATCAAATCAATTCCGAAAGTGCCCCAGAAAGTATACTTACCGCTCAGAGAGACACAGTACTTGAAGTCCCGTCCTAAAGAGGCCGGAGAGTCACCAAAAAACGATGACCAGGAAGATAAAGAGTCTCGGAGTGGTGTGAGGGGCCGTTCGAGACTAACCTGCTGCTGGCGGGCATCCTGGCACAGTGGGTGTATCATCTAGCTATCCACAAAATGTTCCAGGTACCGATTTAGAGGGAATAAGCAGAAGTAGTCTCCGGTCTAGAAGGCAGTGTGGGTTCCTGTCTGGTGGCTGTTTCAGCCGGGGTAGATACTGAAGGTTCCGGAAAGATGCACAGTTCTCAGGGATCCCCGGCAGGAGTGGGTCCAAGCAGCAAGCCAACATACCAACAGAACTTCTGTAAGAATATTCTTGTCATGTGCCAAGTAGCCTCGTCAAGTCCGTACAGGCCTATGATGACTCGGAGTCAGCAACAGACGCAGAATCTCCAGAAGACTCAAAGGATGGTAGCCCACTTAGATGCTCCAGGGATACGTAGAAAGAGGTGCATCATAAAACCAAAAAAGGAAAACGTGGAACAAATGGACATTGACAAAACCAAAAAAAGAAGTGCTTCTGGGAAAACTGCAGGGGGTGGACAGGCTAAGAGAAGGACCCAGGAATGTCTTTCTGGGACACCCTCTTTACACCTGTCAGAGACACCTACAGGCCCTGGAGACTCTAAAGAGGAATAAATGGAGGGCACACTATCGGATCTGGCAGATAATAACAAGTATGTTGCTCTTTTCCCAAATGACAATGACTGATGAACTCTTTTAAATGTCTCTCCCTGAATGTAAGGGGGATAAAAACAAAGGCATGCAGGGTGGCCTGTTTTAATTATTTCAGTATTTTAAATTGTGATTTTTATTGTCTCCAAGAAAGCTGGATTAAAAATTAGATGAGTTATGAACATTTTAAGAAAGATTGGAATGTATCATCTGTCTTGTCTGGAGGGGCGGATAGCAGGACGGCAGGTGTAGCTGTCCTCTTCAGACCAGGATGGTCCATAGAGTATTTTAATGAAATCATTCCGGGAAGAGTTTTATTAGTAAAAGCAAAATTACATTTTTTATCTCTGAGAATTTTTAATATTTATACACCACCAGATAAAAAAAACAGATATGATGTGTTTGAAATTATTAAGATGTTTTTACCAGGTATAGAACCCACAATTTTATTAGGGGATTTTAGCTGTATTTTAGATTCAAGTGGGAGGAAGAGAAAAAGAGAGAGAAATAAATTATTTTAGATAAAACCCCAAAATGTTTAATTAACATGACCTCTGATTTTTCCCTAGAGGATACTTGGAAAGAACTTCATCCAAATGAGCCAGGGTACACATGGGAAAATCAGAAGGTATGTTTTAGGATAGATTTTGTTTTTCATTCTCCTGTTTTAGATGCTTTGGCCCTCATTCAATTGCGATTTGGCCAATTGAATAGTGCTCTAAACAAGCACATAACATATTTTTTTAAAGACATTTTTAGTCAGTGAAAACCTTGCTTTTGGATAGATGTTTACTAAGTAAAAACTTCTTTAAAAAATATGTTATGTGCTTATTTAGACCCCTATTCAATTGGCCAAATTGCAATTGAATGAGGGCCTTTTAGTATAGATTTAATACCACATATAATATCATACCGTAATGTGTAAAAAGCTACTTTTAATTGTTCTGACATTGAAGCCAAAGGTAAAGGATTATGGAAATTAAATATATCTATTTTAGAAAATGAAGAAGTTTTAAGACATTTTGGATGGTTTTATAAATCCCTGCAAAGAAAACAATGTTTTTTTCTTTTATTATTTTATTTGGTGGGAAATGGTGAAAAGTGAATTTAAAAATGATTTTATAGACGTTTTCTGGAAATTAAGAAATCTTGTTTTATTCAAAAGAGAAATGTTATCCATTAATCAAGGCATAGGTATGATTTTAAGTCAAATGTATTTATATTTCTTATTAGACAAGAAAAAAGATAAAAATGCAAAGGTTTAATCTGTTTTTTTAGATATATCCTTTTCAAAGATGACACCAGGGACAACGTGAGGGATAGAAGATGAAGGGAGAGTGGAGGCTTATTTCAGGGATAGCGGGGGTGAAGATAAAGGATAGCTTAGTGTGAAGGGACAGATAAAGGGAAAAGTTAGGGAAAGTGTGTGTTTTAAATGGTTGCATGTATGTTATGAATATGTAAATTAAAATTTGACTTTTTAAATATGCCTGTAAAATAAACAAGAATTGTATTTTAAATTTCCATGTAAATTATTTCTTTTAACATAATTTGCTTGTATTTTATAATCTGCCTTTAAATTTTTTGTTGTAAACCTTATACCTTAAATATGATCATTATAATTCATGATACATTTTATGATTGTAACAATTTTATGATTGTAAGTCAAAACTATGTTTTATAAATATTAAATGTATTATGTAGGAAAAGTGGAAATATAATGAATGTAAATGTATTTATTTGTTGTATATATTTTAAACTTTTCAATAAAAGAATAGAAACAGCTGTCCATTGCTAGGTTTCCTGGCTTGTTCATACTCCATCCTGGGCTTTGCTTAAAGCTGTGTAATACAGCAGGCATATGCCTAAAATTAGCCATGTTTGAAATGGTATTGGATTAAAGAGTGAAGCCTTTGTGGGCACATTTGCATGCCCCTGTCCAGGTTGCCAGAATCCAGTGCAACAACTGTATTTCCTGGAATTCTGAGCATACAATAAGTTTTTTAACCTATTTTAGATGTTCAAATATGAACAAAAATGTATTAATTATTTACTGTGTGTTCAGTGGAAGGTGAAGACGTAACACTTCTCATCTGAATTTTAGATAAGCTTGCACTAAACATTGTTGTAAATCTCAACATCAACAACTAAAAAAATATGTTGTGAGTTGTTCTTAAGCCCTGTCAAAATCTGTAGTGACTGTATCCCTTTAAATAATAAAACCTAAACTGGCCTTGGTTTTATTGAAGTGTGTATTTGTGCCTCTCTCTATATTTACCAGAATTTTGTTCCTGACAGAATGGCATGATGGACAACAAAATAAATTGCATGTCAATCTTTCCCCCATAGTTCAGTCAGTAAAGAGATTATCTGTCATTCTGTCCAAGAAACATAAAATTATATTATTTCTGTATTATTTTTTGCAGTTTTTAAATATTATTCATTTATTGCATTACTTTTTCTGCAGTTGAAACATGATTCTGTTATATAATATATTAAAGATATTTGCTTTGAACTAAATTATTTAAGAAATACAAATGAACATTTTTTACAATATACTGTACACCAAATCTTTCTGTTCATTGGAAGCAGCCAGTTAACAAAATGCATGGGGTGTTTCACTGTCTTAGCTGCTGGTGTGAGGTATTACTCCTTTGGGTCTCCAATTGCTATCCAATGACTCTATGTAGCTTTTAACACTTTTAGCTCAAGTGGAATTTAGTATTACTCATAGAATGTTGAACTCAATAATATTTTGATTAGATGGGAATTGGAATAATATATAATAAAAATTGAGGAGAATTGGTTTAGTTTCTATGCAATTTCTTCCTTCCTGTAAAAACACTTGTTTAGAATAACTGTACAAAGTTATACATTTAAAATGCTATCATTGTCGCAGTTCCTATACTAGATATGCAAGACAAATGGTATCAAGACCTTGTCCTGCCTCCTCTCTGAGGCATGCAAAGCAGGTTGCAAAATCTTGGTCAGCGATTTCAAGGATGGAATCAAACACTCTGCAATCCCTATCTACAAATGTCTCAACCAATCAATTCAGCAACTATTTCAAAAAGGAAAACACCTTTCTGACAAGCATTTCAAATATCTGATGGTTCAGGGTACAACAGTTGAGACATAACTAGTTATATTTCACATGTAATTGGGAAATGTGTTATCTTGTAAATGGAATTATTATATATTCTTTTTCTTTGTTTTTTTATTGTATAAAAAATTTAAAAAAGGATACAAAATTGTACATACATACATAAACATACATCCCATTTTCTGTCTTTGAGAATCAAACTTTATATCATCTAGACTCAAAAAGTCCCATAACTTAGTAAATAATTCTATGTAGTCATCCCACAATTTCAGTTGGTATTATTTTTCAGTCGTATATGCAAATTAAATTCAATAAAATCTTTTTTATTTCTCCCCAAGTAGGTAGATTTATTTTTCCAATTTAAGGCTATAAGCCTTTTAGCAATTGATAAAATATGAACTATAATGTATTTAGCTTTATGACATCAACTGGAAATACTGTATGTGGAACACTATTTCAGGTGTAAAATCAATGTCACATTTTATAATATTTTTCCTATTTTCTATACAAGAAGACCAAAAGGTTTGGACTATATCGCATTTCCACCATATGTGTTCAAAGGAGCCTTTTTGGGCTTCACATCTCAAGCAAAGGTCTATATCTTTTCCTTTACAAAATTTAGCGATTTGGCTTGGTACTAAATGCCATCTCTGGATAGCCTTGAAATATTTTTTTTTAAGTTACATTTTAGAATTTTGGCAGTTTGTTCAAAAGCTTTATCCCATAAAATGTGATTTCACTGCTTTCCCAGCTCTTCCTCCCATTTAATTATTTTTGTAGTTTTTTTCTCTTAATTTTTTTAGAAGTAATCATATCTTTTTTCCTTCTTCTGTAACTTCTATTTAAAGTTTTGAAACTGGCCTTAGTAATTGTTTGTACTGTATATTAGACAATAATAGTTATCAATAATAATAATTAGAGCATTATATTCTAACCATTTTTCTCCAGGGAGACCGTTATCTTTTGTCAGTGTTTCAAAGGGTTTAATTTTCCCCTTTGAGAAAAGATCTGACAACCTCTCAAGTTTTCATCTCTCCCAATTGATTTTACTAATCTTAAGGGGTCCCTCATTCAGACATACTATAGGAGTTAGAGGGGAGGGGAATCTCAGCAATCTCCATTTTTTATTATATTTAAACCATTTTGTTTACTAAGAAGTCTATGACTGGAGATGATGATGTTTTGTCCCAATTTTTATCTTTACCATTACTCCAAATTAAGTATCCTAAATTTAAAAAAAATGTAGAAATCTTTTTCAATCATTTTGTATTTTGTTTTTTCTTTACTATTACCCCAGGAAGTAATTTGAGTCAATCTTACAGCTTCTGCATAATCCAAAATATTTGCGGCCGCTAAGCCACCCTTTTTGAAATGTCTTTGCAGTATATCTGATTTTACCCTTTGTCTTTTATTGTTATTCATAAATCCAATCGTTAAAGTTTGAAATCTTATAATTTGTTATATTTGGTCATGTTACTCTTATTGACCATAGCATAGCATCCCCTCATGATGATACATATGATCTTGACCCTATGATTCCCCAAGGAAGGAGGTAATTACTGCTTACTTTACCATCCCTCCCTACCTGTGATTCCTTTGCTCTATTATGGATGGCATATTTACCAGACAATGAAGATTACAGTGGCATCCAATTTATGACATTTTCTAATTTCTGACTTTATATATAGGCACTAATAAAGCTTTATAGCACATATCAGAGTGTGATTCAGCTTGTGGTCAGTGCAGATTTATATACTTCATCTCACTAAGCATAATTATCATAAAACTTTACTACAAAGAAAATAGTTTTCTCTAGTATAATAATACTAGTGTAGTTTGTATTTTCTGGTATATCCACATTGCTTTTAGTGAGCTCTGGTGTCAGGAGCGGTTCATCTGGCGATGGTGCCGTATGACAGGTAGATGTTACTGGTCTGGGCAAATAATTAGCCAAGCTCCCCTTAATTGTGCTACTCCAATGTTTAGAAGTTGTATCACTGTCTCCATGTGGTACTTGCCCTGGACTCACTGCTGATAGGACTGTGGTCTCCTGTGTTATCCTAATACCAATTGTTCCTCTGTGGATCCTATCATTTCCTCATGTATGACTTGCTTAACACTTTGTGGCATTAAGAGCCAGCCCTAACAAAGCATTTCTCTGAAACATAATGCAAAGAGTGGTTCAGTAATAAGGCTATAACACCCAGAATCCTCTGCAGTAAGGAACCATAAAGAATAAGTAATAATGTGCATAACTTGCTATACACTAAAAGGTCAATCCAGGAGTGATCCTCATTTATTAATCATGATAATCATTATGTTGGCTCAGCAAAGCTGTATCTTGCATGATTTATAATATTTAGCATGCCATTACCAGGAGGTTATCGAAATGTTTGTAATCACAGCTAATATACTTGTAAATGTGAAAATTAACAGAGCTGCTCCACTAATAATTTATCAGCTGATTTCCATCCCAGTTAAAGTAGGTCAGAAATGTAGTTTGAAAAGCCCTTTTGTTATATCACTATAAAAGCCTGATCTTCATTTGTAGCAATAAATGATCCTCCTTATTCTCCTGAAATATTCCAGCAGATCATAGGGTTATTCAGCTATAATAATTTCAACATTTATGAATCAAACTATAAAAATATCTCAAGAAAGCTCCTGTAGGAATACAGAGAGAGAGAGAGAGAAAGAGAGACACGTTGGCTTCCAGATCGCTCTCAATGTGAGCGGTTTACATCAGACCCATTTGCAGCTTTCCCAGGGGTATATCTTTCACAAGTCATGTTAAAAAATGCATAAACAAAGTAAGTGTTAGCTGACCAGGTAGGTTGGGAATAATGCGTAACTGAATAGGGAAAGATAACTGCAAAAAATACTTTATTTAAATCGACACTGGCACCATGATATACAGTATATGGGGGTTGTTTTCTTACTCACCAAAGCATGATCAAATTCTTCTGTATTTCCAAGAGGAAAATATAGTTTTTCGTGAGAAAATAGAATCCATTTTTTGTAACTGTACTTTACAACAAATACTGCAGTGAAATGTTATTTTATTTTAAATAACCCCCGGTGTGGCATTACTAGTGATCTGCACAACACTTTGTCTATAATCTCAAAGTAGGCAGCTGCTCTAGAAATATTTTAGGAGCCATATGAAAAAGTTTTTTCAAAGAAATACATTATACTTTTAGAAAATATTTAAGAAAAATGTTTGAAGCCCATTAAGATCAATAGAGTACACATAGATTTAGCCTATTGCTCCATTGCTGCAGTATCTAAAAAAAAATAATCAATAACTTGCTTTTATGCCCACAAAACACTCTGTTCATAAAAGCTTGTTTGGCATCATTTGTATCTAGAATCAATTAATTTACTTTTCATAGCATGTAAAAAAATAAGCAAAATTACAATTTAAATAATTAAAATAAAAAACAGGACTAAAATAATTATAACAAAAAATAAAAAAATAACAACAAAATCATTTTAATAGCAAAAAAATGAAAAATGGTTTTATTTCATTTTACTGGTTCTTATGGTAGTAGATATGGAAAACTATCATATTATCCTACTGTCAAGACCTAGGCCACCCGGGACTAGCATATGCACTCCTCACATTACCTGATATGTTGATGGTATTATTAACAACGTTTGGCAAAGATGAGAGAGGCCAGGAGTAATGTGCGGTTTTAAACACCCATGGTTGACCTCATGTAGGCAAATTAAGTGTCACGTTTCTTTAGCATCAAGTATTCAGATGCAGCACAGATCACAAAGTGTTATTTTGGGATTACTGCTGGACATATTGCTGGGCACATCACGATTGTGACGTGATACCAATGGAGCACGAGAATTGACCGAGTAATGTACAGAAACAATGGCAGATCTAATGTTGAGTGAATTGTCAAACATGGGGGCTTCTGGGCCATGGGGTAGTTCTTATGAGTTTTGCCAAGAGCTGGTCAGTGATCCCATCTCACCAATGTTAGAGCTGGGAACAGAAGTTAATGTGCAGGTTGCTCAAGTTGGATCGGGACCAGCAAATATGGAAAAAAATTAAACAGCTAGTAGTCTTGACCCTGTATTGTAAAACTCTGCTAACAATTGCCCAGGATTCAAATTTCCCTCTAAGCGTTTAAAATCACTTTTTACTTGGCTATACACAGAAAAGGAGGCAGAAAAAAATACTTTAAGGACCCCCATGTTAGTAAGGGTTTAAAGATATACCATGGGGGTCCTTTAAGTGCTCTCTTGTAGGTGCCACAGGTTAGGGATCCCTAACCTTGGATTAAATTTGTAGGTGCCATTTAGGTCTCAATAGGCCCCCATGGTTATAGTTAATAGTGGAGATTGGGTGTGAGTGGGGAAGGAAATCCTCCAGGGGTTTCCTTAAATGAATGGGTTGAGGAAAACCCAGGGGGTTCCCTTCACCACTGTATAGGAAGAGGGGATCCCCAAGTGTTCCCTTCCCCTTGTGGGAGGAGGGAACCTCCCAGGTGTTCTCAGTAGTTGCAGGCATAATTGGCAGTGGGATTTTTAAACCCCCTGCCGATCACATATTTTGAACACTTTCCCTGCCATTATTTTGTGGGGAACTTAGCAGCATTAGGGCAGCTGGTCAAACAGCCCTGATGAGTGGTTCCCACAGTAAAGGTGGAGTTTAGTATGATTTGGATTTTGATAGCTACGTAAATTGTGCAAATAAACTTCTGCAATTGTGAGTTGTTGTTTTTTTTTGCGCAGTGAAATGTTTTTTTTTTGCGCATATACATATGTGGATTTGAATAGGGTTCTCTGTATGCAACAGTTAGAGCTGGCTGAACCTCTCTGTAGCCCATGGGCATCTCTAGTTATACTGCTCCCCAAAAGGGATGGCTCCATTGGGTTTTGCATGAACTACAAAAAAGTTAACAATAAAATCATCACTAATGCTTACCCAATGCCTCCTATAGACAAGCTCCTTGAGCAGCTGGAGAAAGCCGCCTACCTTACCACGTCTGAAGGCTACTGGCAAAACCCCTAGTCAAACTAGCTAAGGAAAAGTTAGCCTTTTTTCACTCCATTTGGGCTTTACCAGTTTCCAATGATGGCTTTTGGGTTGAACAATGCTACTTCAACACTTCAGGTACTACATGGGTGCCAACCTTTTGCCCATTCTGTATTATGGAGTTTGAAAGCAGGCTGGGCTGATCTCACTGGTCCTGATATCACTGGTCCTGTCCCATGATATCATTAGCTCCGCCCCAATGTCCTGCACAGAGTTAACAACTCTGTTGTAACATGCTTGCAGTTGCACCACCCCTATTTACTGAGCATGCTCAGTCTGAAAAATAAATATTCAATGGCTTACATTAGTTTAAGTTACTAATCTTGGAAGTAAGCTATGAAGCTATTGAAAATGAATGCTTGGTGGTAGTCTAAGCCCTAAAGAAATTACAACCTTATCTTTACAAGAGGTAGTCACAAACCAGTCTAGACTCCCTGGCTATTAGGGGTTAATGGTAGGTGGCAGGGGGGTCCTGATTGGACACCCTGCAGCACGGTAGTTAATATCATGTGCAAGTTGGGACATGAAATCTTTAAATGCTGCTGTGGCAGTAAGGAAATACTTTTAAGCCTTTACAAGTGGTCTTTGGTACCCGCAATCATTTTTAGATTATTTTTTGTAGTTAGGGGACTGCTTCAGTTTGTGAATGAGGATGATTTTTTTTGTTTTGTCATCATGGGGTTTGGGTGTCAGAGTGTCAGAGAATAACTTGTATTTTATTGTCAGTGCACAAATGACTTTTTTGCTCTGCTCCTCGGCTTTGTCGTGCAGTTCACTCGTAAAAAGTCAGTAGTGACAGTTCTCTCACAATGTTTTTGGGATGGGTATAGTGCATGGGTGCAGGTGGTGTAGTGCACCAGGGTCCTTCTCTGGGGAGCCCAGTGCTGTATACTTTTTTATTTTTATTTTTTGACCCCCTGCTCAACCAGCCACTGCCCCCCCCCCCCGCCCCCTTGCTTTACCCCCAGTCAGAATTTGGTGTTTGCCTGTTTAAATAAGAGCATTTCTACTGAAGCTCCACGAGGTGGTAGTGTGGACCAGTTCAACACGCTGGGGATGAGCATCAGGGAAAAAAGTAAGAGAGCGAGAGCTTCACAATACATGGGGGATGGGTTCTGTGAGGGAGGAAGAAACTAGGTAAGCATGGGTGCTGTGTAAGTTGGGTGCTAAGAGGGGTTGGGGAATTATGCTGAGACAGTATGGCTGCTGACAAGGACTGAGTGGGGTGGATGCTAAGAGAGGTAGGTGCTGTGTGGGGGTGATGTTTATATATGTCTATATTAGAAAGGGGTCTTGGGGTGAAGCCGCAATGGGTAATAGTCTTGGGAAGGTTTGCTGTTATGAGAAGGGGTCTTCAGGAGTGCAGCACTTATGGGAAGGGGTCTGGGGGAGAAGCACTGAGTGATTTGATCCAAAGCAACAAATTTTTTACAATCCCACCACCCCTAGGGGGCACAAAACTTTTTTTTTGCACTAAGGCCAGCCATTCTCTGGCTCCGCCACGGGTAATTAGCATAGCTAGGTAGAAATTTTTGTGGCACTAGGGCACTCATAATCGATTTTGACTGGGGCCCATGTTGGTATTTGAGAGAAAAACCTATAGAAATATTAGGATTCCTGATGTTTTATGTAAATGTTTTGGACTGTGTACTTGGGATGCACTACATAGAACTACTTCCATGTGACTGTAATCACTGTCAAATCTCATAATTACATGTGTAGAAATTGTAAGTATATACTTCATCTGCTCATCCTACCACCCTCCAGTGGTATGTAAATCCCAGTTTGGATATGTTAATTCATGATAACTCTCATGAGTACAACATATGTGCTTTAAAATTCAACACACACAAATTGCATCCACCTAGAATCTACCTACATAGAACAAACATTTAGGTCGCACATGCAATTTTCAGTATTTCTAAGTCCAGCATTTCTACAGTGGTAGGCAATGATGGTCGTCAAGTGCTGAACATGTCTATGATTTTATGATTTCCCCTCTGGGCATTGCTGGAGCAATCAGATTGACATAGGCAGTTGTTGACCCATTTATTTTACAGTTGGGAATTCCAGAGTTATGTACGGCCTACTAGCTTTGATTCCCAACCATCTCCTAAATGACCACAAGAAAGAACATAATTTAATATTGTGTGAAAATGGGTGACAATTAGAGCATCCACCGCCTGTTGAATACTAATTACCTCACCTAGCCTTCACACAGTGTTAAACCTAAATCAAGGTCTGTCAGGTGATGCTCGAGGGGAGGGCTGAAAATCAATGTCCATGACATAACAGCCTCAATATAAACCAAATCGTTCTGAGGTCCCAGCCTCCCTTTCATATTGTTTTTAATGTTTTCTTTGGTTTCATATTAAGATACCATATAAAACTTACCCAAAATAGAAAATTGAACATAAAGAGCAGATATTTCAAAAAGACGCTGCCCCTGTCATCCTTTTCTTCCTCGTCGTGTAAGTGCACCATTGCTGCAGAATCTAAAAAAAAAAAATCAATAACTTGCTATTATGCCCACAAAACACTCTGTTCATAAAAGCTTGTTTGGCATCATTTGTATCTGGAATCAATTAATTTACTTTTCATAGCATGTAAAAAAAGAAATAAGCAAAATTACAATTTAAATAATTAAAATAAAAAACAGGAGTAAAATAATTATAGCAAAAAAATAAAAATGGTCTTATTTCATGAGTGTAAGATTTACAATGTATTTAATGTTTAAGCACATTATTTTAAATACAATTAACAATTACCTTATTTGACAGCTGATTTTAAAATTATATAGAAAAAACAGAGCAATGGTTTCAGAGCAATTAAAATAGAATACTTTAACTGCAATTCTATGTACCAGATTTGCATTTCTGCATTGCTATTTTCTGCTTACTGTATGTCATTTGATGCACAATAGATCGTTTTCTAATTACATATATGCAAGTCAGTGCAAACGCAAATAACGATCTTGCTAAATTACATCTGCATGAATTATTTATTACGATGCACATTTGCAGATGTCTCAGAAATGTCTAGTTATGTCAGACATATTTCATGCTTCCCAATCAGAACAATATTTAAAAATCATCGTGCACACTAGCATAATACATAAACAAGAGTTACATATTTTAACATATAGTTACAGAATAAAGGTATGTATTTGTACATCAATTTTGAATGTAATATTTAAAAGAATAGGTGATATTAGAAGCAGGGGGTATCCAGCAGTGGTGCAGGGTCCTGCTCTCGGGGGGATAACTAGTGCTGCCTTTTTTTTTTTGTTTCTGGGGCCTGGGGGCCTACCCATCATGGGCCACCCTGTGACTGCCCCCCAGGCCGCCTTTGCGACATCCCCTTCCTCATCGGAACCCCACTAATGAAGCAAATCACACCCGTGATAATGCACCCTGAGAGATTTGCTCAGGCAGGACTCCAGGAGTAAAAAGTAAGGAGCTTGCTGGAAAGTCCAGCTTAAAGGCATATCTAAGTTTGCTGGATTATGAGAGAAGAATTAATAGTGTATAAAAACATTTTTTTGCATGAAAAAATACCAAAATAAACATTTAAACATGTACCTTGAAGTTAGTAAATTGTCTTGTAATTTCTGACAGTTTAAAATCAGGGCTAATACACCCTCCAAACACCGGCTAAGTTAGCCTGACATTCAGAAATTGGTTATGGCCAATCAGGCGAAAGCACTGCAGCTGATACATTTCAATAAACCTCTGGGGTTCCTGTTTGTGCTGCAAAGCAGCCGGGGTTATGTAATGTGTCTGTGTTGAAGTGCGTGGGCAGCACAGACAGAGAGCAGACTGCAGCAGGAAGCACATCCCAGCAGTGACTTCAGAGCTGACATCAGTGCTCTCCTATTGACTGAGGAAGGCACATAATGTTTGTAATGAGTTAAGCATTGCTCCCCTGATGTTGCATGCTGATTGGGTGGGGATCAGGGGCCTTATGTAGACACCACTGGGGGTGTCAACATAATCATTAAAGGGATTTTTAGATACTAATAAAGATAAAATGTTTTATGAAATGTTCTGTATGCATAAAAGATGATTTTTGCATAAAGAGTGCAAAAATCTAATAACCCAGGAAACTTGGATATGCCTTTAAATATGTTAGAGACACTTTCTTTTTTTGAAAATAGGAAAAGACACATTTTTAAGCCTTAATATTTATCGTTAAGCTTCGTACTACTCTAATACCTAGCACTCATATACACTTAGGAGGGTGAATTGTACATGAATAGTAAGTATTAGAGTAGTCTAAAGTGAATAGTTACAGTTAGTAATTGTAGAAATCAAGCATATCAAGGAAAATAAAAAGTGCTAAAAAAGTCTAAAATAACCCCCCCCAAACAAAAACAAAATATATATATATATATATATATATATATATGAATGTGTGTGTATATATATATATATATATATATATATATATATATATATATATATATATATATATAAAATATAGTGGCCTGGAGGCCCAAAGCCCCCCAAAAATGCAACCACTCCCCTTCTTTGGGGGGCCCACATTTTTTTTTGCACCAGGGCCCTTTATTCCCTAGTTCTGCCACTAATTGGAAGATTGTGTACCAGTAAAGTATGGTGTGAAGCCAATCTACAGACTAAAGTATGCTTTCTGCATTTCCTGTTATTTTCAAAGAAATGTAAACAAGTTTTACTTTGGACAAAAACATTTGTAATTTTTAAAATGTGCTCTGTAAAATGATTGGAAAAAAAACAAACTTGTGTAACTTTAGCATGTATATAAAAGAACAGCATTTAAATATTTAAAAAGTTTGAAGGAAAATAAGTGTAGCCACTCTGTCTGTTTGTTATGGATCAGTCCTTCAGTCATGTCCGACTAATGGTGACCATATTGACCACAATAAGCCAGGCACATCTTTTTTTTTGCTTGTGCTTATCAATATGGTATTCTTGGCAAAGATGCTGGAGTGGGTTGCCAGTTCCTTCTCCAGTGCACCACAATTTGTCTGACCTCTCTGGTATTACCTGCTCTTCTTGGGTGACCCTACATATTATAGCTCACAGCTTCATTGAGGTACACAAGCCCATTCACCATGACAATGTAGCGATCCAGAAGGGGCCCTCTGTCTATACTTCTTTCTAAATATGGAGTATAACAACATTGCACTTATTGAATATTTATTACCTATAAAGAAATAATGAATCACAATTTGGTCTTGTCATTGCTGCAAAACTGCATTTCTAGTGCTACAAATAGTTGTTTTAATCTTTGCAGCTTTCATGAGTGGATCGGTTTTAGTAATGTTTAAAGCTTTCTCTTATTAATGTTCTGGTTAAGCTAACTATTACACTAGAAAATACATCAGACTATGTGGCAATGCAGTGTCCATCTACATGTTATGGATTTGTATTTCATCTTTAGGTGCTGTTAATCTCTAATAAGGAAATAACAACTATTTGCTAGTAATGTATGGATCATTTAAATTAATTTACAAAAGCACAAAAACAAATTTCAACATAATTAAGCCTAATGTATATAGTATCAATCGTATTTTATTAATACATATAATAGCATTTGTCAGTATAACCCATAACAATATCTTAGTTATGTTGGTGCATCCACTTGGGAAACAAAAGCTAATAAACCGTTAAGTCACAAACAAATATCAGATGTTCCATGTTTTCATATAAATGGAGAGAAACAAGCATCATTTTACCATGTCGTTAGAACAGTTTGTACTGCAGCATAATGTGATTTATAATTCATTAGTGTGATCAATACAAGGGAATGATGAGAAAGGATTTTCTCAGTGGGGCCACATTAACTAAACCAAGCACTGCCGTGTATGTTAGACTCTTTTTTTTTTTTTTTTTGGAATTCACACCATGACATCTAAATCTAAAGACGCCCAGAAATGCCCACAATGTCTATCATGTGCTTAAAAAAAGCATGTTTAATAAAATTCCATTTTATCCAGCATTACTGATAAATCTCAGCAGTGTATGGGGGTTCATTGTTCCTCTATTCTAATAATTTGCTTACAAAAGAGCTCAGCTTCTGCACCACTTCACCAGCAATTCAATGAATACGGTACCTCTGTCTCAGTTTTGATTGGGTAGATGATAATTAAACCATTGGATTTAAATTGCTTGACTATGTGAGGGTGATATAGTGAACAGCTTGATAACATGATATTTTAAAATATTTTACATTATTAATTATTTCTTGCATATAAAAGACTTTTCTAATTTGTTATTTTTTAATTATCCTTTATTTGTAAAGCGTCAACATATTCCGTAGCTCAGAACTCATTTTCTATTATGGCATGTTACTAAATTACTAAAGATAATCTTTACATGACTGTTAAATTGAAAATTAGCATTTTTGTAAAGATAATATTTAAAAGTAGGAGGATAATTGCATATGCTAGATTACAATTCTTGTAAAGTTTGATAACTTTTCAGTTGTCTTACACTGTTCCCCTAGAAATTTAGACCATTTTCCTTGATGGAGAAAAATAGTGGCACCAAAGGATAAAACATCCTGGGGTGTATTCTCTTCGTACTTTTATTGGCTGACTAGTAGATCATTTCATATAATAATCAATGATCCTTCTGTTTTCAAGTATTATTTTAAAATGACTGCAAAGAAAAAAATCCTTTACAGTGTCCCTTTAAATGATCTGAAGTTTAATAAACTAAAATTAAACAGTCTCAAAAAAATCTGCATAGGTAAGAAAATGCTATTTCCCTTGCATTATCTGTTAATACAAAATGGGATTGAGTTTTGTCAAATAATAATAATAATTATATGTATTTTATTATTCAGTTGTGCTTACAAAACAATGGCAATAAAGGAAACGCTGCTTTTCTGACTGTGAGACATATTCTATTAGCTGCTCGCAAACTCACAAATTTGGCTGCGGGTGCTTGCTTTTTTAATAAATGTTTAGTTTATATTGACTCCAGCTCGCAAATTTCAACCACAAGGCTGAACTGCCTTTTTAAGTCTGATTTCAGGGGACGTGGTCATATTTAAGCAAGCCCGTAATTTACTCCTTAAACAATCGCAATACTTCTTAGACACAGCCAATAGTAAATGAGACCGTTATCAAGACGTCAGTAAAACATGGAGTTTATACTTAAACTTCACAAAGAGACTATGAATTAATTAGTGTTGAGAAGCAGATTTAGCGATCGGACTCGCAATCCAGTAAAGGAGAAATAAATAAAAATCATTAGAGCAACTGTTCTAGTCCATGTGGGTTCCATGATATGTATTAACTTCTTTGGTCCCGGGATCCATTTCACAAAAAAAAAAAAAACTATTTGTGAGTTTGAGACTGTTGTGAAATTAATTATAATGTATTTATATGCCTTCCTGTGCTTTTAAAGCACATTAGTATGTATTACATTTTTTGGACTTGATACATTTTATCAGACTTAAATTTCGAGCAAGAGATACGGGTCTAATAGAAAATCGATTTTGTGTACATTTAATTAGTTAGCATTCTTAATATTTGAGCTGTGCTAAAACCAATGGAGTTCTAAGGCTGGTTTTGTGACTTTGGCTGGCCCATAGTGATTGTGGGCGGGTAACTCGTAATCATAATGCGAGTAGCTAATAGAATCTGTGGCAATTTTCAGAGTGCTTTTAAGTGTGTATAACTTTGAGAATTGGCCAATAGAATATGGCCCTGTATTAATACGTGTGGTCGGAGTGCTCTGGGGATTTCACAGAAGTGCAACACGAGACATCAAACACTTGCAATTAGAGTGTTAAAGGGACAAGGAAATATTTGTTTTTATTTGTTACATCAATTTTAGTGAAACAAAGTCTAACAAATATTGTTTTTACTACACCAGCCTCCCCCCTCCACTAATAGTTAAAAAGCACACCCTCATAATAAAGCTCTCAGTAAGTGATATAACAAAGACATAATGGATTCCTCTACTCAGAATTCCAAAATTCTGATTTTTTTCTAGAAATATTTTTACGTCCATGGTTTGCACAGCTGCTCATGGTGTTAGTTTAGGTACGTCACAAATATGTGTCTTTATTCCTAAACTACAGTAGTGCTCCTATTACAGAATAATTACATATAAAAGTTAATGATTTAACAGCTGTATTTGTTTTTAATTTTCCAATTATCAAACATGGATCTATATAAAAGCATTTTGTAGATATAGGACGTAAGAATATGTAAGAATACAAAAGCTCAAGCGAGGCGAGTCGTTAACGCGTAGGACGTAGCCGATGAGCGCCAAAGGCGCTTATCGCTGCGAGCCTCGCGAGGTGATCAGTTAAACCGTAGCACTTAGCCGATGAGCGCCGAAGCCGCTCATCGCTGAGAGGCGAGACGTTAAAATACGAGACAGGGGACTTAGAAAAAAAAAGATACGAGACGCAAAAGCATGGGGCACTCGAAAATCGCCTAAGCGAGGAAAAAAATTACCGCCCCCAAAAAATGAAAACTAAGCTACACGACCCCGGGCCGCTCAAAACACTGGAAACAGCATAGCACTTTACACATCACACTATGACCTACAAGATACACTATTACAAAAGCCGGAAAATACTCACGAGACGCGTAACACATTAATAACATTACGACTATACAATGCCGCTTTACACGATAAACCAACGGCTTTACCTCGCGCACACAGCCTATTTAGAATGCACACTTGGAACATGCATTACACTTTATAAGCAGGGCACCAACACTCAAAATGTATATTCTATGCAGACGCAAAATAGAAACAGATTGGTAGCTCTTCAGCCTATTGTTCGCTGCATATATGAATTATAAATAAAGTATATTAATTGATTTAATAAATCATTAATTATTACTTAACTACATTTACATAGAAGAAATATATCTCTCTCTCAGAGGACCAAAACGAAACGACAGGAGAGGCTCGCAATGAGCGCCGAAGGTGCTCACAGTACAAAACAGTTTCAATTATGTGTCAAACAGAATTCCAATGGCTTGAAATTGTATTGCCCCGTAATTTTTGACGGGCAAGTCGCTAATATATAAATATATATTGCATTCTTCTAATAGAACATAAAATAGTATCCAGGAATATCATCACTTTAAAAACCTGATTGATTATTTCCCTTCAAATAAAGTCTAAAATGATCCGATATTATCTGACATCTTCAGGTTATTGAGCTTGCTACTTTTCTCCATTTGAATATATTTCCTTCTTATACCGAATACAGATAATCAGAACAAAGCTCGGGTTGACCTGAATCTGCTTTTTCTACTAGAGCTAAATTACCTATTCTTATGTGATGAAAGAAAGCTCTAACACACAGGAAGGAAATAACAGATTCAATTCTGAGCTATATATGAAGTAAATTACCACTCCTGTCTAGGATTCCCAATCACATCTCAGCAAATTACACTTTTAATAAGACTTGAAATCAATAAGTACTTTATGTCAAGGGAGGTTAAACATGATAAGCGTGTAGGACGGCCAATATAAAACTTCTTTATTGGTTTTTAGTTTGCTGAAATTCAAACACAAAAAACTAATGGTTTTACTTTTTTCCAATTTATTCTCATTCTCATATGCCCCTTTCTTGTGTCCCCCCTCTCTCTCCCCTGTGTCTCTTCCCCCTCCCTCCCCTGCGTCTCCCCCCCCCGACGTGACTCTTTCCCCCCTCACCCTCGTGTCTCTTTCCCTACCCCTCCCTTATCTTCCTCATCCTCCCTCCTCAACCCCTCCTCATCCTCCCTCCTCATCCCCCCTACTCACCCCCCTCCTCATTGTCCCTCCTCATCCTCCCTCCTCAACCCCCCTTACTCATGCTCCCTCCTCAACCCCCCTCCTCAACCTCCCTCCTCAACTTCCCTCCTCAACCCCCTTCCTCATCCTCCCTCCTCAAATCCTCTCCTTATTCTCGCTCCTCAGCCCCCCTCCTCATCCTCCCTCCTTATCCCCCCTCCTCATCCTCCCTTCCTCATCCTCCCTCCTCAACCCTCATCCTCCCTCCTCATCCTCCCTCCTCATCTCCCCTCCTCATCCCCCCTCCTCAACCCCCCTCCTCATCACTTTACCCCTCTCTAATTACCTCATTAGCATATGCCGGGTCCCAACAAAGCCGGAAGATGCGCAGAGGAGCGGAGGAGCAGCTGATGGAAGGTAAGAGAGGTGAAAGGGAGAGGGGAAGGTAATTAGAGGGGGGTTGAGGAGGAGGAAGGGGGAGGGAAAGAGACACAGGGTGACTTGAGTATAAGCCGAGGGGGGCTTTTTCAGCCCTAAAAAAAGGGCTGAAAAACTTGGCTTATACTCGAGTATATACAGTAAATAAAAATGCAGAGGAAGTATTTGTAACTCTGTTAGCTTGAGCCATACATCTCGGCTGTCCCTTTGAGAGACTGTCCCTTTTTAACAGAAAAATGTGTCCCATCTGTCCCTCCAATATACCCACAACTCTATTTTGGAGTTACTCTCCCCCTTTCTTAACAGAAAATTCCTATGTCCCTCTTATCCATTCAAATGTCTCTCTTTTGATGGAATAATACAAAATTTAAAGGACCATTGTAGTCTAAAAAAGGTAAATGTTTATACAGCATGCAAAATTAGCCGCTTTATAAGCCATGCACATAAGATTTAAGAGACACTCTTTATGAACATAGGACTCAGTTTTGTCTTTATTACATCCCTTTCTGAGAGCTGAATCAGTAGATGGTGGGTTGAGGAAGAGGATTGGTTTAAAGACTTTGTTACATAATCAATTTGAAGCTGATAGAACAACCTGATCCTCTCACACGTCTGGAAGCAAGCTGCTTACATCAAGAAATGCAAAGACTGCTCTCTAGAAATGTAAAAGCCCCTCTCACACATACACATACAACTTACACCAAAGTATCATACATGTCTCCACAATCCAGGAAAAGCATGAAAAATATTCTAACTAAAACTAGCTTTACAACTTTTTCCCTGCTTAGGTTCTTATGTTAGGATCTTGAAATAACCATTGGCGTTCCCACCCAGAATAAATGTTAGACGGTCTTTGGTTGCTTTGAACCCCGGTGCTCGCACAATATGAAGGTCGCTTCTAGCTTCTCCGGCAAGACATAACACCAAAGCTGCTGCTGTGATTCTAATGTTATACAAGGTGTTTCTTTTATTGAAACGGTTGAACCAACCTCTGCTGGCTGAAAAGCTTTTGGTCATATCCGGTGTTTGGCTTTAAATATGACTGCAGATGCTTCTGGACTTCTCCATGATGATGACCTGGCTGAGTGGCATGTTGCTCTCTGTTTCGTCATCAATCCAGATGGAAAACCACTTGTCCATTTCCTCCAGCGCGTAACTTTGCGATTGGGTAATCATCAAATTGTCTCTAACGTGCAACTGCCCTCTCACAGCCTCCACACGGAAACCATGCACTTGTAAACAGAATTTAAGGGGGCATGATCATATGATCTGTCAATATTTAAGCAAGCCCGTAATTTATGTCTTAGACACAGCCAATAGTAAATGAGACAGTATTCGTGATGTCAGTAAAACATGGAGTTTATATTTAAACTTCGCTCACAGACTACAGACTAAGTAGTGTTGATACTCGCAATCCAGCAATGTAGAAATAAATAAAACTAGTCCATGGGATTCATTTTACAAAAAACATAAAAGAACATATTTTTTATTGGCATATTTGTGGGTTTGAGACTATTGTGCCATTAATTCTAATGTATTTATATGCCTTTCCATGCTTTAAAGTACATGATTTTATGTGTTTTAAATTGCTGCTGCATCTGTGAGAAGTGTTTGAAAAAGCCCTTGCGAGTCCTATTCAGTACTGACATTTTTGACAGAAACTTGATACATTTTATAAGACTTAATTTGTGAGCAAGAGCAATGGGTCTAATAATAGAATATTGATTTTTTGTAATTGTAATTATTTAGCATTCGTAAATCTTGAGCTGTGCCAACACCAATGGAGTTCTGAGACCGATTAAGCAGCTTTGGCTAGCCCGTAGTGATTGTGAGCGGCTTACTCACAATTGCAATGCAAGTAGCTAAATGTAGCCAATTGAACATTTTTAGGAACTTCTTTAGAAGTTCAAGTAATTGCGATTTGGCCAATTGAATGTTTACAACTTTAAACCAGCTCTGATGTCCACTTGGCATTCTCCTTTTTCCAAACCGTCCAGAACCTGCATCTTCACATCTAGAGAAATGCTTTGGCGATTCAATTTGGGCTGATCTTCTTTGGGCTCACTCATTTTCTGTAATACAATAGAAAAACAATTACTGTAGATTTTATTGGACAATTAACAACCACATGATGAGAAACAAGGAAACATGAAAAGTATTCTGTACCTCTTCTCTGAATAGTTGTTGTAGGAACTGGTGTCTTTCTGGGGCTTTCTGTTCATCCTGGCTGGCACTTTTCTCCTCCTGCTTGTTCGCCGCTCTCTGTCACTTTAAATCTAGTAGCGCTGATCAGATCGTTAAACTGGGTCCAGTGAGGAAAAAACATCGTTAGAGCTGGGCGCAGTGTTAAATTGGGATCGGTGACCAAAAAACACCGCTATAGCTGGTTTAGTGTTAAGCAGAGAATTAAAGGAAAAAGAAAGCTATAGCAAATCAGCACTATAAGGGGTAGCATTAATATGGATATACCTGTATGTATACCGTGGCCCTTAAAAAATAAATCCCTCTATTCCAGCCTAACCTATTACTTTCTTTGTCTCTAGAAGAGACATACTTAGTGTATTTGTTCTGGAGTTCATAGGTGTTTTAAAGCAGTATATACACATTTAACAATTATAGTTCTAAGATTTGAATAGTTAATGGCATCCAGGTCGTGCCTCTTCCGTGATGGACATGAGGGGGCATGACTTGCCTCTGAAGGAAGAGGGACTGAATGGTTGTCCTGGGTGGAGCAGAGGAGGCTATTAAAGCAGTGGGTGGCTTCCCCTCCCTCCTTTTCCCTCCTATGTCTCCAGCAGGTAGGTCATCCCTATAGTTCCAGTAAGACATATATATATTGTTTTTTATCAAGTTTCGCCGAAAGATTGGTCTAGCAAGTTAACGTCTTCTGACAATGTTCGGTCAAGCTGGCGGTCACACATATGGTAAGTGAAGGCCTTCACCCTCAGCCACCTTGGTATTGGGCTGGAAAACTACCAGGGGCCAGGGGATGGGGGCAGTGGGGTCCAGGATAGACATATACCTTTAGACTCCAGGGATATAGGTGGCATTCAGGGTGACCATGCCTGGGTCTCTGGGGAGCATTATTCCATTAGGGCAGGGGAGGGTGAAAAGAACTGATAGGCCTTAGCTGCATGAGCATACCTTCTTACTCTTATTATTTACAACCCCCCCCCCCTGCCCAGATACAGGAGACATACAGAAGTACAACTTCATTCCAGGCATGTCATCATAATAACAGATAGTCTAGATCTTATATGAGGGGCTGTCCAGATATTGTCTCCAAAGGCATAGCTCTAGGTCTGGACATTATAGTTCAGATTAATAAAGATATTCTTCTAGTAGTGGGAATGGAAATTGTTGTTTTGGGCATGCTAGTTGCTGTCGCGCTCTTCCAACCAGGGAAAGAGAGCGTAGACCAGTTTCGGAAGCACACATTTAACACATTACAGCACCATCTGCAACTGTGATAGCTGTTCTGGAACAAGGCGGGGGATTGATACTTCAATCCAGGCTTGGGGGACAGGGCACTTAAGACATTGAGGGGTCTGCTGGGCAGCTTTCTGTGGTTGCCAGTGGAATAACATCTGTAGTGGCTCTGTTCCATAGCAAGGGAATGTCATGGTAGGGCCTGCTGGGGGTGACATGGCATGTGTGAGTTTGACATCACTATCACAGGCAGGGATACCATCATTGGCACAGACTAAGATTGGGATAGATTCTCCCAGGGGGACAGTTATCAAGGTAGCGGAAAAGTACATCAGACATCCTATTTATATTCCATGGGGGTTTGGGGTATTTGACCATGGAATTAAAAAGATAGGGATTGGAATAGTCAGTTCATAGAATTGTTTTCCGATTAAATGCATCGCTGAATGTTATCATGCTTATGCAGGCAATTTCTCAGCCCTTTCCAGGAGGTCCGGTGGAGCTAATGGCCCATCAGGGTATGCAATGCATTGAATTATGGACAATGTAAGTGGGAGGCTGGATGTAAATGTAAACATACATGCTTTGTGTATTCTGCCGGTCACCCCATAATTACATGTGTGCAGAAGCTAGCAATATCAGGTTCTAACTCAATGGCCACTGGAAAGTTCCAGAATCCTGTGGCTAAGCTAAGCAGAAGAAGTGAGCAAGGACATGATAGATCACTTGTGGTAGTTAGGATGGAAGCAATAGCTTAGTTGACTCAAGGGTCTCTAGCTTCATCTTCCTGGGCAGAGTGGTGGAAAATTGATGAAATGGCAGGGACGCCTAAGTCTGTAGCTCAGCAGACATGATGCTATACTTTGTGCTAAAATATGTTGAAGAGCACTTGTCTCAATCAATGATTAATAAGAAATATGACCTCCTTGTTTTTTTTATTTAAACTGATGGGTTGGGAAGATGATATCATACACTTTTTTATGAAGCAACATATTAAAGGTCTCCAATCAGGCAATTTTCAATATCTCTCTGGGAAAGGTTTAAGTTCACCCTGTTGGCGAAATGTCCTGATCTGTTTGAAGTTTGTTTATTTTGTACTGGTTTCTCCCTGGCCTTCTTTGGTGCTTTCTGGATCAGTGAGCTGGTATGCTCGAGTAAAAAACTTCCTGGGGACTTACTTTTAGATCAATTATTGCTTGATCTATGACTGATTCAACACAATAAAGGAACCTTACTTGTGTTTCAGTGCTTTACACTTAATCAACAATCAGAAAAAAAGAGTAATAACACCAAGAACTTTATTTTACATTCATTAAAAATAGTGTAACTCCATTAGAGGTATCAATAAACCCAAGGCTGGAAGGATCAATGAATAAGTCCAATAACAGTACACAGGATCAAATACAGACAAAACCAAATAAGTTGATATCACAATTTCCCTCTGTCTCATTTGAGACCTCCTACCTGAAGGGCTAGGGTGTGCCCCACAAGCTGGCTTTCTGCCCTGCAATAAGGTCATTCCAAAAATCAAGTAGTATCAACACATAATATCATGTATGCAGAGGATAAATTATTTCAGGAAATTCCCTAAGTCTCATTTCAGAGACTTCCTGTCTAGGAGCTATGGTGTCCCCCATAAGCTGGCTAGTAGCCCTATAATTGAGATAGGAAAGTTAAAATCCAGAGATCTCAATCCAAACCTGGGACAAAATAGGATTAAAAGGTAAATGATTCACTCAGCTAAAAACAACAACAAATATTAGCCTTTTTTGGCTCACATTGGGGATAACAAAAATGCTTAAAGTGCTGCAAAATGTATGCCAACAACTTATATTCATCCCTATTGGGTATATCATAAACTAGAGAGAAGGCCACTGATGACAATAACAATAGTGCTGCCTGACAGGTTCTGTGATCCCATTTCGCTAGATGCTCTAGAAGGCTAGAAATACAAAACAGCATTGATCTAGAACCAATGACTTACGAAAACATTTTATGAAACATACTTTCCAGTAGATCAAAACACTCTTTTTTAAAAAGTATGTTCAGAAATTAAATTATAAACTAAAATATATTTTAAATAAGAAGTCCACATAATTATTAAAATGTATTTATTTATTTAAATATTTATAGAATATACAAAAAACAAGACAGTTACCTCATATTGATATACGCTGTATTATATGACCTAAACAACATATTTCTGATTTTTTTAATTGTAAAGAAAAATATCAGTCTCTGTAGGGAATTGAACCAACTCTGCAGACTATAACTTTAGCTACTGTGCCATCTGCTCTGCTGCTACTTGGGCTGCTAGAGTAGTTACAAGCCTTAGCCACTGCCTCATTTAAAGCTTCTACACTTGATTCCAGTTAATATTAATCATGTTCAGATCTCATTACTCATTCAGGCAGAGGCAGCACACTGAAAAAGCCTGAATTCAATTGAACCCCATGAATTAAAACAATGTTTCCACATTTTGTTCACCCTCTATCTAATGGTGCAGAGCACATATGGGGACAGAACTACAAATATATGCATAAACATGTTAGCATCTGCCTTTTATTCATACAAAACGTATGTATATTAGGTGTTGTGAGCTGCTTTGGAGCACAGAGCATAAATTTAATTGTCACATCTTGGAACCCAGCTGCAGTCTGATTGGTTCTTGAGCTGCTCTTGAACTTTTGACTCAATCAGCTAACAGAGCTCAGTTTCAGTGACAAAACCCCATTTTAAAATGGCAGCTTCCACATTTTTTTTACAGCATTTTCCTGGTAATCAGTATAGTTTGTGACTAACTTGTATGGAACAAACAGCAAGACATGAAATGCATGGATAAAAAAACAACTGTATTTTAGAATGATTGTCACGCTCATTAAAACTATGGAAACCTAAAAAAATCAAATAAATATTGCCAACCTAGTATGATAATAAGCCACTCGGCTTGCTTCCTTATCCGAAATGCAGCAATTAGTCTATGTTTAAGAAATGATCCTAGGACAATAATGTCCATTTTTTCCCAATGTTGTAAATCCCTGATCAAGTTGAAAGAGTAAATGTTTTTATGTATTGACCATTTATTTACAGCTGGCTATATAATCCCCAAGCTGTTTTTGATGTTGTGCAACTTTTGTCTGGTACACAGTCATTGGAAGGATGATTTGCTTGAAAAAAAAATCAGTTTTGCTGCAGATGAGTACACAAAGTTCATGTTTGAAAAGTAAATAACATAATTTAACTATCGGCCTTGAGCATAAAAGCATTTTTTGGAGAAAAACAGACCATGTTTGTGGGCTTTTATATAAGCCCACAAGAGCAGTGGCTAGTTATTTTCCATTGCTCACGTGGGATACTTTGAGATCCAGAGAATTTTAATAGGGTGATAGTACATGTGGCGAACTAAATTTTTCGTTTAGTTTTGATTTATTTGAATGGTAGTAGTATGTTTAAAGTGTTAGGCTCACCTCGTTCCTCTTGTTCCTGAGGACAGACAGAATAGGTCTCAGGACTGGCTGTTGAGCACCACTGCTTGCAGGGTTTATTACTGCTCTAGAGAAGGGTTCAACAGCCGGCCCATGGACTATTGCCAGTCCATAGAAATTTTCTGATGGCCACAAAAATGTTATTGCCTCTTATCACATGGATCATGTAGCGTATTGGATCGGGACAGGGCTTACTGGCAGCACGTGGAGGAATGCAATCAGGCTTTCATACATCGTTTTGCCAGTATTGCATCAGCTTGTCTGTCGACAACACGTTGTAGTCAAGTCCCGCGCACCTTGCCTTCCCTTAGCGTTCCTAAATTTACTGCTCCCGTGCATTTTGTTTGGTAACACTGTGTTGTCGTATTTTGGAAACTATTTTATAATATTAGATTTTAAAACGAATATAGAAAATACTGTATAAATAATCATTTTTTTTTCTGCTGCGAAATGTTTCTCCTATTTTCACTGGTTCGCAGATACTGTTTGTTGCTACCACTAAACTTAAGAGCTATGCTCGGCTAAAAATTTCAGCAGTTGACACCTTCCCCCCTGCAGTGCACATGCTCAAAAGAAGGTGGTGGCACTACAAAGTGCACATTCTGCTTTTCCTGCTTTCTAATGCACTGATCAGTAACATTTACATGCATCTCAGACCCTTTTGGAGAACAGATATAAAAAAAATTGATTTTCTCTCAACGTTTGCATGTTTTTCCTTATATACAGTGGTCCTTTACAATCTTAAAGGAACAGTGTAAGCTCTTTTCATGTTAAATCTATTTTTTAGTTCACCATTAATTAATATTAAAAATACATGTGCAATTATTATTTGTCCTGATGTACTCCCTAAGCCCCTAACCCTCTAACCCTAACTCCCAACACCCCTTGGCGGCCCTAACCCCCTACACCAGTTACAGGCCCTAACCCTAACCCCCTACACCCCTTGCCGGCCCTAACCTTCGAACCCTACCCCCCTACACCCCTTGCCGGCACTAACCCTAACCTCCTAACCCTCTTAGCCTAACCCTAACCCCCTAAAAGTACCTTCCTAACCCTAACCCCTTTCACCACCTACCGGCCCTAACCCTTAATCCTAACCCTCTAACCCTATCCCGAAAACCCCTAATCACTTACCGGGCACTTACAGACAAATACATTGGGATGTTCACGGCTATATTTTTAGCTCCATTTATTGATTCCATGAAATAGACAAATCATTACAGAGGCCATTTAATGGAACAGTAAAGTTGCAGATTTGCTGTTATTTATTTAAATAAACAGGCATCACAACATACATAAAAATGTACAATGTACAAAATTACAATCTCCTAAGTAATACGAGTATGTGAGGGTCAGTACACTGCACAAACTATATAAAGATATAGGGAGAAAGCAGCTGATCCCTTAGTTTTATATTCAGGAGACTGCATATTGTTAATAAAGGAGTTTGCAAATGGATTACATATTTATAACCTTTGCAATACTAATTTGTCGTTCAAAGGCAAACATTTAAACATTGAAGACCTCACTCTTTTAATTGTGATTTCATCCTTTAAGTCTGAATTTGGGCAGAATGCAATGAAATTAATGTTTCTATCTTATACAGCATGTTTACATAACATTTATATTTTGGTGCATTTGGCACTCTTTATACTCAAATAGCTAACATTTTATTTATCAGCCCAGATCATTCACGATTAGGCCTAGATACACTTATCTCACATATTTACATAATATACATGACAACTAATAAACTTACAGTACCTCCCAACATTTCAAATGGCCATAGAGGAATATATTATAAGGGTTTATTCTTGAAAAATGATGCGTTATTAGGTAGCCTTTATGACACTCTGTACGATATATAAGTGTAAGGAATACACAAATATAACATGTGCATAATGTCTGTAACAGAGATAACACTCTAGACTAGTATCTTTCTTCTAGATTGTAAGATAAAGCAACAGCAAGAACCAAAAAAGTGACACATGGTCAGGGTTTGCCGTAACATTTTGGAGGCTTGGGGGGATTTCCCTGAAAATAGGTATATCCCTCCAAAAGAAAAACAGCTGGGGGTATGAATACATGTTACCAAATTATAGACATAAATGTAAAAGCTGTGTAACCACAGTTTCTATTTTCTAACTGCATCTTCGCCCTGGATTAATTGTCCCTGTTCCAAAATTAAATGCAGGAAATAAACAGCACCAGATTGACCCATGCAGTGGTCCTAAAACCATTGTTGTTTTTTAATTTTGCTTTAAATTGGACCTTAGATTTAAAGTGGGTTGTTTAATAAGTCTAATAGCTTTGGTTACTTATCATAAAATTGCAAATATCTGTAATTTATTTTATACACAATTAAAGAACGTGTGCATCCCTTGGCATTGGACGACATATTATAGAACAAGCAATTTAAAAATTACAAGAGAAGTAAAAATGAAAACATGCTTGTTGTGTGTCAGCGGCCCCACTTACCGTGAAGTTGTGTTACGACTCAACCCGTGTGTTTTATGTTTCCTCTGCAATGGCTCTGAGCTAAACAAAATGTAATCAATGTTGTTTTTCCCAGAGATAGTGAGACAGCAGCTTTTAGTGAGCATGTCTTATCATTAGGCTGACTGAGGCAGATCCTGTGGTATTATGATAGTTTCAGGGCATGGAAGAGAAGGTTAAATCAACTGTTTGACTGATTTCCAACTTGTCATTGGATATCAGATAATTACTGCCATCTGCTGGTTCTACTAAATATTTGCCTCCTTATTCCTGGGAACAAATTAAAAACATGACCATAGGTAGGTATGGGCACATATGAATTAGTTCAAACACATGGAATAAGTGCTACATATTAATGGATCAGGATCAGGTCACATGTATCTGGATTAATTCATCTGCAAGTTAATGTTATGGAATGTCCTTTGGAGTCTTCAGACAAAAATGTAAACTGGTCCTAAATTTACTGAATACAAATACAGTACAAGCTATAGGCTTGGTCACTAGTGAAAATATGAACCACCACCTATAATAGTTAGTAGATGTGAGTAATGCCACGCCATGCATATTACGTAGGCGTTACTCACATCTTGAAGGGCGACACTGATGGCAAATTGTCAAACTGCACAGAAAGAGAGAGAGACAGCGCACAGAGAGAGAGATGACGCACAAAGAGAGAGACAACAAGAGGGCGCATGGAGAGGGCTCACAGAGAGATACATAGGACACACAGAGACTGCACGCAGAGAGACAGCACAGACAATTGAACATAATATATGACACTGTCATTTATGACGGGCAAGTTACTAGTACAAAAATAATGGAAACACTTTAACTTCGTTATTACATTCTTAAATGTTCAGTTTACTTCTATTAAATACAGTGGTACCTTGGAACTGGTCGATAATTGGTTCCAGAAGACATGAAGAGTACCAAACTTCGTATGTAATGTAAATTGACTCATCCACGTCTTAGCAAGCACCAAAAGACATGAAGAGTACCAAAGAAACGAAGAGTGCTGATGCATTTTTTCTTTGTCAAAATGCATTGAATATCAAATTCGATGAGTTTTGAGGCAGAAGGGTGTATACACTGTATACCCGAAATTAATTAAATACCTGAAGTTAATCAAACAATTACAGCACTCCTGCAAATTCAATAGCAGGAGACACAAGCCAAACAACACCAAAAGCACAGTAGCCTAACCCTTAGACCAATGTTGAAATTAAATATTCTGAGAATCTCACAGATGTAGTAGGCCTTAAAACCAGAGTGAATTTGCACTGAAAGAAAGAGAGAGAATGGATTGGGGTCAGACAGTACAGGAAGATGGGGGAGTAAGAAAGAAATGGGAGAGAGACCTTAGAAGGAAGGTATGTGAGGAGGGGGGAGGAGATTTGAGGTAATTATGCCAGCCATAAATGGGGGAAGGTTGGGGGAAGGTGGGGACGCCAAAGCAGGGTATAGGAAACAGTTAAAAATTGAAAACAAAATGTCAGAAATATTTCTATCTGCCAAGATATAATAACATGTATACAGTAGTGATATTAATAAACATATTGGCTCCAGGGATGGTGCAGTTTCCATAGTCTCCTCCATACCTGCTGAGGTGTTCTGAATGCAATTCTGAGAATCTCACAGATGTAGTAGGCCTTAAAACCAGAGTGAATTTGCACTGCTGAGGTGTTCTTGCTTGTGTGCACAGTTTCCAGTTACAGTATATCAGTGGTGGCTTCATGTTTTTCCGTGGCAGGCAATTTAATGGTTTCATAGCAGTCTCTCAGTGAATCAAGCTTCACTTAGAAAATATCTGTCAAATTCAGACTTAAATGGATTGAGTGTATTTGGTTAATTTAATGGTTTTAGCCTTAACCATTATTGTAATTATATCTCCTCATTGACATGCAGTCATACAAAAAAACATGTTTGGTTTGATATATTCTAAAGACAAGGGAAGAATCAGGTTAATTGGACTATGTAATGCTCTGCTCATAATAGGAGCAAAGTAATCTAAAGACATAGGTGAACTGAGCCCAGACAGCAGCAGAGTGGAGTCATTGGATAAGATCTGAACAGCTGCTAGTGAGACTCTGAACTGCCACCAGGACTCTTTCCTTACACACAGAGCTTGATGTAACTCAAGTGCTCTACTTTAGGGCACTGCCGTAAATGGGCTGCAGGAGCTTTTTCCCACTAAACTACACTTCTATAGTTATCGTTAGTTCCCCCAGGTTAGGGCACTCAGCCCACAACCATAAATCCTGCCTTGTCAGCAAAATATTTCAGTGTAGCCAAACCAAGCTTTACAGATAATACATGGCTCTAGGAGCCAATAGAAAATGCACACATCATGAATATTTTAATGAGTGGCAAGTGCTGTAAAAAGTGCCGTAACTAGGCTGTGGCAAGGAAACAGAAATACATATAAAGTAATTGCTTTTTGTTTATTAATATATTTTGATAATAAAATGATGTGACAATTGTATTTATAGCTTCAATAAATAAAGATGTGTTTATTTTGTATTAAAATACAATATACTTATAGATAATGTTTTCAAGCATTTTTTTCCTAGGCAATGTGGTTTTGTGATGTGTATTAACCCCTTGAGTACTGGTTTGTGTGCTACTCTGGATTGTGTATCATACAACAGGCTTAATAATAACATACCATATTTTTTAATTACACAAATGTTGATATCGGATTGTTAAGTGTCAAATAATATAAAAATGTCATCATTTTGTGCTTTTTGTGCTATACAGTCCCTTTAAATGTTTCTGGGGGACTCAGCAAGGGTTTGAAAACTACTTGCGAGTGGTCTTTGGTACCTGTAAAACTTTCTACTGCTTTTTGCAATTACGGCAGTGCCTTTTCTTGCGAGTGATCTGTAAAATCTTATTATCATAATGTTTGGGTGTCAATGTGTAAAGGAATAACTCGGAATTTATTGTCAGTGCAAAAATCAACTGAGGTTTTTGCATTGCTTTTTGGCTTTGTTGCGAAGTTCACTTGTAGAAGTGACCCGTAGCAGTTTAAGGGATAGGGGATTAACATAGCTATGTTACAGCACTCGTAATTGCTTTTGCAGAGATTTACATAGGGCCCATACTTTGCACACTCACAAAACCGGCAAATACTTCCATACCTCATCTAACAAACCCAACAAACCCAACAAATCAGGAATGCACCTTGTACCTATATAACAGTTAATTTGGGGGCTTCCCTTCTGAGAAATATATATGTCCCCAATCCCCACATCCCCTGGCAAGCCCCCAAGGCAATCACAGATGGCAACATCAAAAAAGAAAGAGGTATTAAATATCTTTCCTGGTGCAGGATCACATGGTAAAAAATTATAAAAGCTTCCAAGCAAAACTGGTGATTATTGCACAGGTTTCTTGAAGACACATAGGGAACAACTGTTGAAGTTATTGTGGGAAACATCATTCAAAACAAAGCACATTTTTTGTCCTGCATTTTAAATGACAGACCATCTGCAATACCTCCTCCAGGAATAACAAAACTGACACATTTGGCCCAACATTACATTTTAAGTCCTATCTAGTAGTTCACTCTGTGAATAGCCACATTTAAGGCAGTAAACAAATAGCACTGCTTCCACACATTTTAGCCAGATTCAGTATCACCTTCTGATCATCTGAATCCCATCCTTGAAACAAAGATAAAGTTGCAGGGGAAGGGGTGCCACTAGCACAGCTTCCTAAATCCATTGACAATTGTACTGAACAGACCACTGAATGTGCCAGATCCATCTTCTGTATGAAAAAGAACACCCTCCTCAAAATGTCCTGCTTCCTTTTACTGCTGAGGGAATACTGACACTTTACTCATCCTCTACCTCAGTTTGTTGGCACAGCTCCATTAGGGAGATGACTGAATCATCTACTTGTACAATCTCCTGCTGCTGGTTAAGGGTTATTATCCCTGCTCCCTTAATCTGCTTGTAGTTAGCACCGGCATTGTTTATACCCCCTCCAAGCCGATTATACTGCCAATGGGGCAAGTTAGGGGCATCTGTGCCACTGCCTAATTTAGGGGAAGAGTTTTCGCCCTGGCCACCTGAAATATCTACAAACAGTCTTAGAATCTGGTGAAGTAAGAGTAACTCTGGGATTTAGTGCTGATAATCCCAGTACTGCTGAACCTACCGGATGGGATGTGTGTAGACGAGACCTACTAATACACCTTCTTGTCAACAATAGTCTCTTTCATGCACAGGGAGTCTGGCTCATCAGCAGATAAACAAGTCCATTGAAATACTGGGCAATCATAGGTGGCCACATCAAATAGGGCTGAGTCCTTTAAATATTTTCCTTGGCCCAGAATCATATTATAAGTTATTATCAAAGCCTCATGCAAAATTGGTCCATCTTGTTCAGGTTTCTGGAACACACATGGGGTACAGATGCAATGATTAAAGTTTTTTATAAAATTATTGAGGGTAATGTAAAACAGGGCAAAGTATAGTACATGACAGGAACCAGTTTACTATAAACATCTATTTCAGAAGTCGTATGTATAAACTAAATCTGCCCAACAAGCATGTCCAAAAGCTTCTTCCACTTCCTTACTATTTTACATTTACAGAAAAAGTCCATGTCAGAAATCAATGTCAAATTCACTTTTATTACCTATTCTAATCAGTCTAATATACCACTTCTAGATTTTAATATAAATTTGCGGATTGTCTGCATCACAAGTTAGATTAAGAATTAAATGGTTAAAAATAGCTATATTAGTAAACATATTGAAGGTTACCTTTCACTATATTTATTTTCTAGTTCCTCAGATGAACATACTGTATATATGAGATTCCTCAGAATAAAATACTGTGTATATGGGACTAGAGAAACAGTGCCTTGCAAAAGTATTTACCCCCCTTGGCATTTTTCGTGTTTTGTTGCCTCACAACCTGGAATTAACATGGATTGTTTGAGGATTTGCATCATTTAATTTACAGAACATGCCCACAACTTTGAAGATGCTTTTTTTTATTTATTTTTTATTGTGAAAAAAACAATAAATAGGATAAAATAACAGAAAAAGTCAATGTGCATAACTATTCACCCGGCTAAAGTCAATACTTTGTAGAGCCACCTTTTGCGGCAATCACAGCTCCAAGTCGCTTTGGATAAGTCTCTATGAGCTTGCCACATCTTACCACTAGGATTTTTGCCCATTCCTCCTTGCAAAACTGCTCCAGCTCCTTCAAGTTGGATGGTTTGTGCTTGTGAACAGCAATCTTTAAGTCTGACCACAGATTTTCTATTGAATTGAGGTCTGGGCTTTGACTAGGCCATTCCAACACATTTACATGTTTCCCCTTAAACCACTCAAGTGTCGCTTTAGCAGTGTGTTTGGGGTAATTGTCCTGCTGGAAGGTGAACTTCCATCCTAGCCTCAAATCACACACAGGTTTTGCTCAAGAATATCCCTGTATTTAGCACCATCCATCTTTTCCTCAACTCTGACCATTTTCCCAGTCCTGGCTACTGCCACCACCATGTTTCACTGTGGGCGAATAGTGTTCTTTGGGTGATGTGATGTGTTGGATTTGCTCCAGACATACCGTTTTCTTTGATTCAATTTTCAATTTTAGTCTCATCAGACCAGAGCACCTTCCTCCATACATTTTGGGAGTCTCAGACATGCCTTTTCGCAAACTCAAAACGTGCTATTTTGTTTTTTGCTGAAAGTAATGGCTTTCTTCTGGCCACTCTGCCATAAAGCCCAACTCTATGGAGCGTACGGCTTATTGTTGTCCTATGTACAGATACTCCAGTCTCTGCTGTGGAACTCTGCAGCTCCTCCAGGGTTACCTTAGGTCTCTGTGCTGCCTCTCTGATTAATGCCCTCCTTGCCCGGTCCATAAGTTTTGGTGAGCGGCGGTCTCTTGGCAGGTTTGTTGTTGTGCCATGTTTTTTCCATTTGGCTATGATAGATGGTGCTCCTGGAGTTCATCAAAGATTTGATTTTTTTTTTTATAACCTAACCCCTAACAACATTGTACCTTACTTGTTTGGAGAGTTCCTTGGTCTTCATGGCAGTGTTTGGTTAGTGGTGCCTCTTGCTTAGCTGTTGCAGCCTCTGGGGCCTTTCAAAAAAGTTGTGTATATGTAATGACAGATCATGTGACACTTAGATTGCACACGGGTGGACATCATTTCACTAATTATGTGACTTCTGAAGGTAATTGGTTGCACCAGAGCTTTTTTTGGGCGAGGACCGAAAGTTGCGGGTTGGACGACGATTGCAATGAAGGGCAAAGCTGCACATTGCGAGGCTCGCGATGAGTGCAGAAAGGCGCTCATCCCAAAGTGCGTAAAGTCGAGGGGGGAGAGGCTCTCAATGAGCACTAAAGGTGCTCATTGTGAGGAGTGGGAGAGGCTGGCAATGAGTGCCGAAGGCCCGCAAGTTAGAGGGGGAAAGCCTTGAATGGTGTGGCAAACGGCATTGCTAGGCTTGTTAGTTAAATGTAGAGGGAAATAATATATTCCCCTAGCATGTTCACTCCTCAAATTAGAGCACCCTTGGCGGCTACCTGTTGTGCATAATGGGAAACCCATACTAGTATGCTAATTATATGCCTGGCAGGGACCTATTAAGCATCATCTGCGGAGGTACCAGAGATAGGGCCTTCACATTTTTAAATTCTTCCACCAGAAAACTTACATTTTTGCTTGAAGTACCCCCCCCCCTCCATATAATAACATAACTCGGATGATGCATTGTCCACACATGCTCATTACAGTTTGGCAGGATCGGGCAGCTTTGGTACAGAGGGTTTCAAAATTCAACTATTTAACCTTTGCAATACTTACTCATACAAGAAAATATTTTCTAAATGTGTATTAAATGTATGCATGACATTTAGGTGGTGATTTCATATGTCTTTAAAAAGACCACTACAATCACAACACACGAGCTGCACAGCTTTCAAAACTCATAATGAATTCGAACATGTCTGTAAAATTAAAAACACAATAAAAATATAACAGGCACCAAATCCATCGTAAACAGAAATTCCAAATAATACAGTTACTCAAACACTAATATTCCTATAAAACACCAAAACAATAGTTTAAGAACAACCACAAATAAGTGTTAAAACTCTAAATAAGTGAATACATTTACATACAATAATCCTTTTAAGTGAATCAATTACATCCAACAAATATTTTGTGACAATCTGAAAATTATCCTCTCACTTTTACTGACATTTAATGTCACAAATGATTTCAAAATAATTACACTTTAGGATTGCAAAAAGTAATTACATTTACAAAAGTTTCATACAACATTGAAAAAAGTTCACATATAGTATTGCTAGTGTCATGATCCCCCTGAACACCAGCCCCTTTGGATTTATAAGATCCACCCAGGATGGATTAATATTTTTAAAACAAGCTTACTTTACTCTTTATCTGGACACATAATTACTTGAGGGAGCTAACAATAACTGGACTCTTATTTATGTGGTTGTGGGATGGGGAATGTGGGATGTTATGTTGATTCGTCCATGTATGTTTATCTTATGATGTTAGATGCTGTTTCCAATCTCCCTGCATCACAGTTTATTTTCAAACTGAAAGTTCCACTTTTTGTCAGTTTTGCTCCAGACTTGATAAAGTGAGGTATCAGATATCACTGTCTCTGACTGGATGAATATGTATATGGAACAAGATATCTAGAAGATATATGTGGCAAAATCCCTGGTTCTATACAACTAGTGAAGTGGATGTTAGGATGTTATGATGCCTTGGTGAAGGAACCAAAAAGAACCTGGTAGATCTGCTGGGTAGGTTTTTCCATAACAGCCTTATCAAGCCCAACTGAAAATTGCAACAACTGGTTTCAGAAGTGGAATTACTTCATTAAAGACAGCGGCCAGATGGCTTTTTATGCTGACTTTCCCATTGCTGAGATCTGTAGGCTCCTCAAGTAAAGGGTATTGTGGTCACCTGAACCTGCACTAGAGAGAGGATGGTAGAGGAGCTTTACTGATATGAAGACAAACAGGCTACTTGGGCAGATCAGCACAAGGCAACACCAATGAGGGAGGAAAGTGATCAGTGTACCTGGTCATCAGCAGAGGTTCCCCAAAAGGTGGATGAAGTCACCAGGAGGCTCTGGATGTGATGTGCTGACCTCTCTACTGAACCCTGAGAGGCAGGAGGTACAAGTGGAGAGAGAGTGGAAGATGGTGACTCTCTCTCAGCTTCCCCTGAATTTGTTGCTATGAAGAGGATAGTAGGAACGTGGATCAAGGCAACTCAATAGATGTAGTCTTTTGGATTTTGCAACAGCTTTTGATACAGTGCCACATGGAAGACTATTGTGCAAACTAAGGGATACTGGAATTGCAGTAAATATCTGCTCATGGATCGAGAGCAGGCTAAAAGACAGGAAGCAATGGGTTGTTGTAAATTGAACATACTCAGATTGGACTAATGTGGTAAGTGGGGTTCCTCACGGATGGGTATTAGGTCCTCTACTTTTTAACATATTTATTAAGGATTTAGAAGAAGGACTGGAAAGTATTGTCTCAATTGTTTCTGATCACAGTTGTGCCAGGTTATTAAATCAGAAAATGATGCATTTTCCCTCCAGAGGGATTTGCATACATTAGAGAAATGGGCGACTACATAGCAGATTTAATACAAATAAATGTAAAGTTATGCATCTGGGAAGTAAAAAAAGCCATGCAATTTATAATCTTTGTTGGGCAAATCTAGGGGTATCAGATATTGAAAGGGATTTGGGAGTGCTTGTGGACAGCCACCTATGTAACGGTGCTCAATGCCAAACAGCATCTGCAAAGGCAAGTAAAATATTAGCATATATTAAGAAAGGTATAGAAGCAAGAGACGCAAATATAATTCTGCCACTATACAAACCCCTAGTACGCCCTTATTTGGAATATGGAGTACAATTTAATAAAAAGGACATTTAGAGCTGGCAAATGTACAGAGAAGGGCAACAAAACTTATAAGGGTGATGCATTGACTAAGTTATGAAGAAAGGCTAACCAAATTAAACTTATACGAGGAGGTCCGCCAGAGCTTACTACTGAGATACTGCAAGAAAATACAGAGCCCTGTTCCACAGTGTGGCATGGCAAAGTGGGGACACTCACTCTGAGGTGGTCTGGCACATTCGGCACACCATAGAGAGCTGGTGAAAGGCAATGGAGGTTTGCACCTTGGAGGACGCAGGTAGTTATGATGGAACAATTCTTTCATATCTGCCCAGTTACCCTCCGTTAATGGGTGGAGGACCGTAGCCTGCCACCGTAGAAGAAACCGGAAGCCTGGGGGAAAAATATGAAGAAGCCAAAGAAGAATGGAGGACGACACACCTGAGCAGCTCAGTACAGCTGATTAGACCACAAGTGCCCGGGCCAGACAAGTCCTATCAGCTGCCACCTAGGAGTTCCACCACTACTACTGGAAAGTCTGCACCTTCCCGCCCCTTGGGTTCGGGTACCCCAATAGGAGCCTGCAGTCAGTTAGCAGGGCAGGATGAGACATTGGGGCCCCAGTGTTATGGATGCCAGCAGTGGGGCCATTTAAATAAGGACTGCCTGAATCAGCCCCTTAGGAGCGAGAATGACCCAGTTCACCTCTTAATGTATTTGGGTAACTGGGGACCTGACACTGAGGGGGAGGAAAGTTAGGATTACCAAGACTGTACCGAGAACCTGAGACCCTAGCCCTCGGTGAAAGCGATCAGGCTCACACAAAAGGACACATCCAGCCAGTGATGGTGGATGGGCGCCAAGTCCATGAATTTCGGGACAGTGGCATCTCCATCACTCTATGCACCCTAAGTTGGTCAACCAGGCCACCATGCTTGTTCAGCATTCCAATGGCCTGGGTGGACATTGCTTGGTGGACCAGGTGGGGAACCCGGGAGGTGGGTGTAATGGCAGGACTGCCTGCGGATGTCCTATTGGGGAACAGCCTAGGGAAGATGGACTGATGATATGTGACCATTATTACACAGTCACAGGCTAAACAAGCCACCACTGCCAGCCAGGAGGACACTGTGAGGGACGAGGATCCTGGGGCTCTGGCCGGGCCCAAGGTGTGACACCTACCTGCTTGGGGAATTGGGTTGAGGGGAGCTAAGGTAGCAGAACTGAAGGCAGTGTTAGCTACAGATAGTACCTTAGAGGGTAATAAGGGGAAGACTGAGCAGATAGAGAAGGGACCACAGGGGAAGATAATATATGGGAAGAAGGACTTCTGAACAGAGTTAGCACTGGAGATGAGAGTGTAGGGCACAGGGTAGTCAGGAAACAGTTGATTTTATCCCATCCCTTTAGAGACAGACTGTTAGATCTGGCCCATGGTTACCCCTAGTGGGGCAAATGAGCCGTAATAGGACCAGACAATGCCTACTGGCTGGGGGTGAGCAGGGACATGGCTAACTACCCAGATTCTTGTGACTCCTGTGAATGGTATAGACATACGGGGAAAGCTGCTCAGGTCCCGATCTATCCCACTTCAAACCAGGTAGCAATAGATATCACAGGACCCCTAGCTCGACCCAGTAAGAAAGGGAAGAGGTATATCCTTACTGTGGTCAATTATGCCACACGTTACCCAAAAGTGGCAGACCCAGTGAAGATTACTGCCACTACTATGGCCTAGGCCTTAATAGTGTTTTTTCTCTATGATAGGGCTTCCCAGGGAGATCCTGTTGGATAGAGGTACTCTATTCATGTCAGAACTGAACCAGCAATTGTGGCAGCTATGTGGGATCAGGCACCTAACTTCCTCGCCCTATCACTCCCAGACCAATGGCTTGTGTGAGCGGTTTAATGAGGCCATGAAGTGGATGCTCAGGACCTTCGTGGAACAGGAGAGAGATTGGGAGATGCTTCTTCCGTACCTTCTCTTCACTTACTGTGAAATCCCTTAGTAGTCAACAAGGTACAGGGTACCCGTTTGAGCTCCTACATGGGCGTCCTCTGAGGGCACCGTTGGACATCATACATGAAGCCTGGGAGGGGGAGTGGGAGCAGGCACTGGTGCCTGTGGATCTTTATGTTCTTGCCCTATAGAACAAGATAGATAACCTCATGGGGATGGTCAGGGAGAATGTGTTAAAGGGGCCCAGGACTGACACAAAAGGTTCTATGACAAGGGGACCCAAGATAGAGAACTAGAGGAGGGCCAGGAGGGCCTCATGCTGGTTCCTGACCCCCAGGATAAGCTCCAGACTAACTGGGAAGGGTGTTCCCAGAATACCCATAGGGTCAGCCCCACAACTTATGTGGATTCCCTAGACCAGAGGGTCGAATAACCTGAGTAGCCAACATCAACTGACTAAAGCAGTATAAGAAGCGGCCACAGATTATATGTGCAATTTACCTACCTACTGGCAGCGACCCCGTGGAAGGGGGTCTCCCCAATCTCTTGGAACCAGATAGCCCCAACTCCTAGGCTGTGTTTGTGAGTCAGTCCCCTAACCTCACAAACTCTTGAAAAGAATGAGCTAAACATGGTCCTGGATAAGTTCTCTAAGTTGTTTTCTGCCTTGCCTGGTCATACCTCTCTAGCTACCTATGAGGTACTGACCGGCGACTGTCCTCCTCTAAAACAACCCTCTTACAGGGTACCAGAGGCAGTCAGGGCAAGTATAAGTAGCAAATTAGATGAGATGCTATAGTTAAAAGTGATCCAGCCATCCAATAGCTATTTGGGTCTCACCAAAAAGTATGGGACAACACAGTTCTGTGTGGATTATAGGAGGCTCAATGACAAAACCAAGACTGATGCCTACCCTATTCCCTACATGGAAGAGAATAAATAATTTTACCTTCAAATACATATTCAATTTATACAGTTATTCAAATAAAATCTGAAAGAAAAAAAAATCTAAATCATAGTGTACAAAGTACAACACAATAATTCTCTTGGGACAGCTTTTGCAATGCCTACATGTTCCAGACAAGTACTGTTGCTCAAATGTTTCAGATCTGTGGACCCACAATGGTTGCATCTTCTTTATTTGTAATTTTCCCAAAGTGCTTAATCATGAAAAGAAAACACACACATCTTCACAGAATGTCATATTAAAATTTCAGCCACATTTTGAACTCTTGCTTCAACATTCAAACTTACAAACTAATAATGGAGACTTGCTACATAAGCCATTTTTTATGATTTTACAGTATATGCTGGTAAATTTTAAGGAACATTTTGCATACTTTCAAGTGTAGTTCTTCAAAAAAGCATATTTTAAATATATTACCACAGTAATATTTTAATTAAATTGTCATGGTGGACGATTTCCATCCATATCTTTCCATATAAGTTTTGGGTTTTAGACCTTGCACCGTTTAAGATATCCTTCTTTGAATTGTTTCCAATTTATTCATATCCTCTTGCAGATATATGCACACTTACATTTAAACAAGAGTAAACTATACTAGAAAACAAGAAAACAACTGTAAAAAAAGAGAAAAAAAACTAAATAGAGAGAAAGAACGCAAAGGAAACCATATGTGGGTATACTGAAGAGAGTACTCCATCTTTAGTCCACTGGGGAGTAAATTCAGTGTATAAAGCCAGATCATACTCTGCCCAGATATGGGAGTGCACCAATTCGCTGGCAGTGGAACATCTACAACAAAATACACTGCTTTCCAAACATATACATTACAAGCTTGGATAATGCCAGGAGCAGATTTACAAAGAGATTCCTGACCTTGTCCTATTGTCCAAATATTAATCTCACGTGAGAAGTTGCAGAATTTGGGAGGCACGTAGTCTACCTGTAGAGAACCTTCTGTTGATCCGAGCAGGTAAGGCAGCCTAATAAAGGTCTTGGCACTCTTTTGCCAGCTCCAAATCAACTGGGTCCTGGGCTACAATGAGTATGTCATTACCATAAGCTGAGAGGACAATCTGCATATCTGGCTTCTTCAGAACCAGCCCTGTGAGCCTTCAATTTCAGTTTCTTTATTGCCATCTGTATGATGTAAATGTTTATCATGTACACGTTTTCTTTATTTATGTTTTGCATACCTGCATACCAATTAATGTCTCACAATGAAATCATCTAACTTGTTAATTTATTTTTTGATACCTTCCATGTACTTAAAAATATTCCTCTAAAAGATTCCAACACTCTCTGTTTTCTTCTATATTCAACCATTTCCCCCATTCAGAGAAAAAAGATAAAAGCACAGTAATTATAAAGAATATTGTACTATTTCATAATAGGGTACTCAAACCCACACAAGAAGTTGAGAAGATGTTTCCATATAGTAGGAGATAGTATAAATCTGATATGGAGGGATTGTGAAATAGTGGTGCTACTATGCAATTTATTATCTTTACCTAGTGGAAGTTTTGTGTCAAGCACAGGAGAGAGCTCAAAGGTAATCAGGATGGGTATGGTGGGTAGAGTGGTGGCATATTAAGACAGCATACACTAATAGGGCAAGTGATTTACATGCCACTATACATTAAATCTGAATGGGTGGGTAAGTGAGGGTAGTATTTACTGTACTACTGTACGGTGGAGGGCTTCTATCGCTCTTTTGCCCACCATATATTAAATGATTGTTGTGGTACTCAAAATATCCACTACATAAGCTAAGGATTCGGTCCCAAGCTGATGAGAGGCAGTAACCTTGAAGCAGCTGTACGTAGGTGGGATTCCTGGCTTGTGTATAATCCAGCCCTAGCTTTGCTCAAAGCTGTTTGATATAGCAGGCATATGCTTAAGGCAGTGCAGTGTAATAACTGTATTTCTTGGAATTCTGGGCATGAAACAAGTTTTTTTAACTCGTTTTAGACATTAAAATGTGAACACAAATGTACTATTTATTTACTATACATCACCCCCACACAGCACCTACCCTTCTTAGCATCTATTCCCACCCAATCCTTGCCAGCAGCCATGCCCTCTCAGTATCCATCTCCGCACAGCACACAACCCTTCTTAGCACTTACATCACATTGCACCCATCCCTATCTCCTTTCTCCCAACTCACAGAACCCATTACTATTAATAATAATAATAATAATAATAAAAATAATAATAATAATAATAATGCTATTGGCTACTGTGATGGGTCAGACTCTATAGCCCTGTTCATGCCTCAAGATGTATAGCAAACTTCTGAATTTCTCAGAGATATCCCAGAGCAGACAGGCTAAGTTGGTGATTTCAAAAGGCACTAAAAACAAGAATGAGGAATGGTGTGAGAGACATGGAGGGAGGGAGAGAATGGAGAGAGCAATGGTTTCCCTTTTTGACCCCTGGGGCTTCTTATGAGTCTTATCCTTAATTAATGAATTTATTATTATTTATTGCTTATTAAACAAAGAAAAAAGAAATGTGTGAAAAATTAAATACGAGGAGGCAGAGACTTGGTGTTGTCTGGCATTGGAAGGGTTAACAACTGTATGCTTGAAGCCTAGTTAGAGCAGCTGCCGTTTTGTATTATAAAAATACATTTCATTCTTCTCTCTGTACATAGCAAATTATACTCTGTGCATCACAAAAATTAACTGATTGACATCACTCCCTGAGTTCCTACTTTCGCAGTACTTAAGCTATCACAAATTATAACAAACAGATTGATCGAGATATTTAACTCTGGAATCTGTTAAGTGGTTTCTAAATATAGCAGTGCAATGGAGCAAATCTGTCATTATTCAGGAACCCACAATCTCTATATAAGGTTGGGAGGAATGGGACTGCAAATGTCTTGGTTGGTGCTTACACTTCAGGATCTTCCAAGTGATAGCATCTACTGAAAATGGGCCCTATTCTATTCCCTACATAGCAAAGTTACACTGTCAAAAAGTGCCTGTGCTGCTCCCAATGTCTGCGAGTAACCCCCACTTGCACAATTATACTGGCTCCCACATTGATTTTCACACATTGGGAATATTACTAGTTGCTTGAGCTTCAAAAAGCTTCAATTCCAAATTATTCATAATTATTTGTTACTCACAACTCATAAAATTCATGACGTGTTGAATTTTAGGTATCCCTATTAGCTTCTAACTATGCCCTCATTCAATTGCGATTTGGACAATTGAATAGGGCTCTAAATAAGCACATAGCATAGTTTTTTACAGAAGTTTTTAGTCAGTGAACTTCTATCCAAAAGCAAGGTCTTCACTAACTAAAAACTTCTGTAAAAAAAATATGCTATGTGCTTATTTAGAGCCCTATTCAATTGGCCAAATTGCAATTGAATGAGGGCCTATGATGGGGTCCGTAAATTAACACCTTACCCACTATGGGGGTCTGTCTAACATTAACACATCCTGTATCATGGGGGTCTACAAGTAAAAACAGATCACTACACTATAATTATTCCCTCAATAAATTATCAATAATAAAAAACCTACATTTTTAAAAATTATATAAAGTAAAAAAAATATCACAAATAAAATAAAAAAAATACTTTAAAATAAAAAAAGATTAAAACCATTAAAATAAAATAAATTAATGATACTTACCTTCCCCAAATAATCATCCAGCAATGATCAGCGACGCCCTGGTCCTCAATTTTATGCCCGGGAAAAGGCGGGCTATCCATGTTGAGTGAAGAGGTTCAGGTCCTCTTAATTCTGGATTGAAGACCATGATCCTCTCTTCTTGGTCAGGAAAGGGCCCTCCCAAAGAAATCCCGGTTCTCTATTAAAAAAAATAATTGACATAATGGCCTTTGCAGCACTTTCTGTGGCATAGAGTTTTTGAGCATTTTGATTGGCAGAAATAGATGTCTATTATATTTCAGCCAATCAGAATGGGTATACAGCTGTCACCATGCTCAATATGAATTTTGAAATATTTGAACAATTAGATTGCTCGGATTGATGTACCTAAAATTTGTCTGCTATGACCTGCCCATCTTTGGTGGCCTACATTGTATTGCTCACAGCCAATCTATTCTTTGAGTCTGGCCATATGGCAATTGTAAGGGCCTACAGTAACTTCACTAAACACAACTTTACTACAAAGCTCCTGCAGGTGGGCCCCAGAGAAGGCGGCATTCAGAAACCCTTCCCACTATCCCATACTTGAACTGAACACCAAACCCAGTCAGCACAAATCACCCTGATTGCAAAAGAACTGTCCTACAGAGCTAATCGGTAGACTGCCAGCCAGGGGTCCATATGTTAATCAGGGGATGTAAACTGCGTTATAGCCATAAATCGGCTGGAGTTTTTTCCCCCTATGTTACACTTTGATGTTAATCTTTTCACTCACGATTTTATGGTTCTCAGCCCTCATTCAGAAATCCTTCCTTTGTAGCAAGAGATTTTAGTGTAGGGTGAACCCAAACCAAGTTTTACGGATGAGAAACGGCTCTAGTAGCCAATAGAAAATGAGAACGTCAGGATTATTATAATGAGTAAAAACAAGTGCCGTAACTGCAACAAGGAACTGTAAGACATTACATATATTCTCTTTCATTTTTTTTTAATTTTATGACATTATATATGTAATAATTGTATTCATAGCTTAAATATGTAAAAATGAATGTATTTTGTGTGAATAAAAAAAAAAATATATATATATATATATAGACAATGCATTAGAGCAGGGGTGTCCAAGTTTGATCCTGCTGGGCCACACACAGGCCTGGATTTGTGGATTTCCTTTATGCTATCCTCAAATCCAGGCCTGTGTGCGGCCCAGCAGGACTGAACTTGGACACCCCTGCATAAGCTCCTAGGAAACGTGGTTTCCTGATGGGTATTAACCCCATGAGTTCTGGGTTGTGTGTTACCTGAGAAATTGTCTATTCAAAAGACATTATCATAATTTTTAAGTACACATATGTTGATATTGGACTGTTTATTGTCAAATAATGTTGAAATGTTATCCTTTTTAAGTCATTTTTAGTGCTATACTGTCACTTTATTTGCTGCTGCATCACTCAGCAAAAGCTTTAAAACCCTTTGCGAGTGGTCCTTGGTAAACAATATATATATTTTTTTTGCAGTTACGGCACTGGTTTGTGAGTGATCCATAAAATTGCATTAGTATAGGGTTTTGGTGTAAAACTTTTATGGAGTAACTTTTGTCAGTGCAAAAATCAATGGTCATTTGTGCCATGCTTTTTGGCTTTGTGGTGCTGCAGTAACTCGTAGCAGCTCTCTCGCAATGTTTTAGGAATAGGGAAATAGCATAGCTAGGTAGGATTTTCTTTGTCACTACAGCACTCGTAATTGCGCTAGAGCGGATTAGCATAGGGCCCTAGGACAGGCCCTGATTGTTTAGAAGGATGACAGGGGGAATTTCAAAATCCCCAAACTTTGACAACTTTGGAAAATAACCATTTATTGTGAATGAAAAAGTATAAAATGCCTGAATGAAAAATAAAGATTATGCTTGTGTGTATTATTGAGGGACATTTCTATTCACCTGGCTCCTGAATGTGAGGAGATTACTGAAAAGATAGCAACCTACAGGTACGATTGGTCTCGCTGACCTTTTCAAGCCCACTGAAGAGTAAGTTGTGACATATATTCAATACGGTTATACCACTGAACATTTCTAGAGGAAATGGTCTTTATTATTATTGTTTATTAACGCGCCAACATATTCTGTATCGCTTTATACATAGAATGCTTGAAAGACCCAATCAAGACTTCATTAATACATAGCATTGAATGTTTTGTAGTTACTCAATGAGCACACAATGCCCACAGTAACCTGTCTCATCTAACCCTTTAAAGTTTTTGTCTTGATAGCATTACTGTCAAGATATGACAAACAAACTGCTTCAAACTTAGCATAGCTCCTTTGTTTACTGACACTGTAAGGTAAATGTAACCCTATAAATCCCCTAAAAATCAACAATGAAATAGATTTTATTAGCATCTCACTTTACCACCTAGTTCCACTTGCAGAACCAATGAAATACCTGCTTAACACACATGTTCAATGAGGATAGGATTTTCAGTTATTGTGTTTAATTTATTGTTTCAGTTTTCTATGCTCATCTGTATATGCCTATAAATCCTAGATCTGCATTGCTTATTATCTTACGCAAATGTGTAATCATGCTGATTGTCTTCTTTGTATACATACTCTTATGAAAATCTAATAGAAAGAATAACAAAAACATGATGTTTTTTTTTAGGCAGTTACATTTTAAGGAAGATTCAAGATAATCTGTTACTACAATGCACTTAATCCACCAACTGAAAGAATCCAGTATGTTCTATGGCAGTTACTTACTTCTACTGCATGAAGTATTTGAATATATAAGTGTAAGGGACAGTGCTTCCCCGCCTCATAGATTAGATATGAGGAAGAGTATTTATATGGATAAAGCAGTATCTGAAAATGTCAGGCGCCTCCTCTCAAACTCAAATTTGAGTATCAGGAGTAGCTAATTATAAATTATACAGTCAGTCTATGGATTTCTTTAGCATTATTTACAAGAGCTTATTGTCACCAAGTAGATTTGTCCATAGGGAATGATCCAGGCCACATTTTAAGGTTATCACTCTCTCAAGTCAGATCTAAGTACATCAAAATGATTTACAAACCTTGGGTCCAATCCTATTGCCCAAATCGTAATCTTACAAACCCATAAAGTTGCTTTTAAAATTGCCACACATTCTATTAGCTGCTCCCATTTCGATTATGAGTTTCCCACCCACAATTACTACAGCCAGCCAAAGACACTTAGGGCTTACATCTCCATTGGTTTTAGCTTGAACATTACGAGCACTATATAATTAAAGTTGAACAATATTCTATTAGAACTTTAAATCTAATTATGGATTAGAGTCACTTACAGGTTTCTAATAGAATTTGGCTCTTCTTCTGATAATATGAAAAGGATCTGCACCTGAGGATTAACGTTAAACAAGCTTGTCCTAGAGGAAGGAAATTACTTCTGAATCAATCTCAATAAATTAGTCAGTGCAAGCTTTGATTGACTGCCATTGGCTCATGTAAGTCATTGTTCGAGTGAGGCTATCTCTGCTTGTTTATAAAAACCTATTTTTTAAACCTTTATAAAATTAGTTTTAATGCAGAAAAACTCTTTTACAATATTTTAAACATACTCAATTAAATGCATAATGGACATTTCCATGTGAAAAGATTGAAACACAAAATACATTTATTTGCTTTTGACAAATGTTTCCTTTTGACAAAATGTTCTTCCCAATTGGTGGTAACAGATAAGTCAGAATACATCTAATTAAATAAACTGCAGTGCTGAGTGGCCACAAGTTATTCCGCACAAGGCAAAAGAGTCACAATATTGCTATCTCAGCTGGAGATATTATATTAGAGACTCCAGCATGTTTCAAGTTGTTTTTCTGTGTCATAAATAAAATACCCTGGTGTAAAATGTTGTCAACGTTGCAGCCCAGAGAGTATTTTAACAACAAATGATATCATTATAGAAATATTAGTTTTACGACTTGGATATGTCTTGTTTACACTCTTGGATATGTATTATTATGAACTTTAAATGTGCTTGGGAAACTGAAGTTTAACACTTTTTTAAATAGTGTCATTTCTTATTACTGAAATTCCTGCCATGTAAATTAGCAACACAAGATACCAAACCGCATTTTGCAATAAGTTATCACATTTATGACTGGCAGATATGTTGTTATCAAACCAGAATACTTTAAAAATGGATTTAGCTGATGATTATGGTTTGCCATGTCTAAAAATCAAGAAAAAAAAATCCTTAATTATAATAGTGATTGTGATCTATATCCAGGTTGTCACTAGGAGCCTCATTCAATTCGGAGGTCGCAACTCGATCGCAGACAGCCAAATGCCTGCGATTGAGTTGCGGGCTTCCGTTGCTCCACTTTTGCAATGCTATTCAATTGGCCAAGATTGAAAATTAGGTACCTATCACGAAAATCAGAACTCCATGCTGTCAGACGTAGCATTTGCAGGCTTGAACATGTTAGGGGAGCAAGCCTGTAACTCCCAATGCAGAAACAGCCAATGGAAACAGAGATCGTCATCATGACCAACCTCCAAGCATGTAACCCGCAAGTAAAGTCTGTGGGACTTTGAAATCCAACCTCCATTTTTCAAAATCCTACAGGCTTCAACCTCCAAGCCCGTAGGACTTTGAAATCCAACCACCATTTTTAAAAAGTCCGGTCACACTGATTGCTGTGATCAAAAAAATTGAACCTAAAATAAAGTATTGGAGAATGTTGTGCTATTAATTCTAAGACCTAACATCACTTTCACTCTTAATAAGAGTACAGTATTGCCTTTTTTTTTTTGCTTTTAAAGTGCTCCGATTTGTCATTAAGCCCTTTGCGAGACCTCCTTGGTACTATTAACTTGTGGTTAGATATTTGCCACTTGACAGAGTGGTTAGTGAGGAGGAATCAGAGCAATTGAATAGCGATTTGCGATTTTAGCGTTCAGGACTCTTGCGGCCATGAAAGATCAAAGGCTTGGAGGGCATTACACTGCAATTTTACAAATCGCAATGGATCGCAATGAATTTCAGTCCAGAGCCTGTAACTCAATCAGAAGCCAATTGAATAGCAAAATAACTTGCGACCTCCACTTGCGAGCACGGATCTCCCGATTGCCTCAATTGAATGAGGCTCTAGGTGTACAAAAGGGAGGTCATAAATACTGTAACAGAAGTTCTTCATCCCACAGTGACATGTCAATACTCCTATATAGATTTGTCATTTCTGGTGCATGGATTTAATTCGTAAGTGCTTACTCAGTTCTCAAGACCCTATTCTGCTTTGTTGCATTTCTGTGTATCACTTTTTCTTATGACTCCATCCTGTCTGTTGTGTGACCTGTGCTTGTCTGAACCCAACCTATGTGACCCAGCCCGTGACCTGTTTTACCATGCCTCTTAAACTACTAACTACTATTCTATACCTGGACCCTAGTAATAGTAGCTGTCTTTGAGCTTTCGTTGTCTGGTGTTGCATAACAGCCAGTGATATACAGTATATAATTAAATAAAATATACATTTGCACAAAAATATTCATCAATCAGTTGCATGTCATCCTAAAATGAGAGAAGCAATTGGACGGACTAATAGTAGATGACACATGCATAAAAACAAAGCCCTACAGAAAATAAATCTATATTTATCAAGTATTTTCCATAGATGAGAGAATATTGATAATCACCTGGTCCTACTACCAGAAAGAAGTTGGCTGTTAATTAGGTAAAAGTATAAGCCTTGCAATACAAAATGAAGCAGGGCAGAGATTAGTAGAATTTTTTCAAGATAATTCTCTGGTTGTAGCAAACACCCTCTTCCAACAGCCTTCGAGAAGACTCTACACATTGATATCACCAGATGGGCAACATAGAAATCAGATTGGCAATATACTTTGCAGCCAAAGACGGAGGAGCTCCATACAGTCATCAAAAACAAGACCTGGAGCTGACTGCGGCTCAGACCATGAGCTTCTTATTGCAAACTTGAAAATATAACTGAAGAAATGAGGGAAAACCATTAGACCAAGTAGATACGGGACTAGACATGGAAGATAGAATGCCTGAAGACCTTTGGACCGAAGTTTAAAACATTATCTAGGAAACAGCAACAAAAAATATCCCTGAAAGAAAGAAAAGTAAGAAGTCAAGCTGGCTGTCTGATGAGGCTTTAAAAGTTGCCCAAGAAAGAAGGAAAGCGAGAGGTAGTGGAGACAATAAAAGATTTGACCAACTGAATTCCAGAGGATTGCAAGAAGAGACAAGGAGACATTCTACAATGAGCGATGTAAAGTGATTGAAGAAGATAATCGAATCTGTAAATCAAAATATCTCTTCAAGAATATTGGGAACCTAAAAGGCACCTTTCATGCCAAAGTGGGAGTGATAAAAGACGAAAATGGTAGGGACTTAACAGAAGAAGATCAGATAAAGAAGAGGTGGCAGGAATTAACTGAAGATCTATACAGGAAGGATCATAACAGCAGTGATGACCCCAATAATTTGACCAGTTAGTAAGTGAGATGCGCCGTAGGATGTCTTGCTGATAATAAGGCTGCAGGAGGTGATGAAATCCCAATTGAACTATTCACAATTCTACAAGATGATGCTGTGAAAGTGTTACATGCCTTATGCCAACACATTTTGAAAACTCAACATTGGCCAATAGACTGGAAAAGGTCAGTCTACATCCTAATCCCAAAAAAGGCAGTGCCAAAGAGTGCTCCAACTATCGAACAAATGCAATCATTTCACATGCCAGCAAGGTAATGCTTAGGATTCTATAATATAGTAGACTTTCCCAAAGAGAAGTCCAAGCATCTATAGCTAACAAAGCTGGACTGACCTTTCCTGTTATATGCCTGCAACTGTAACATTGGATAACAGTCAGGTGATGGGTTTGTTGATGAGATTTATTTTATGTCATCACTGTAGGGATCATAATGAAAATTAAAGAAAGCAGTTATTTGTCAAGGGAGGATGCAGTGATACAATAGACTTGAAACGGAGTAATATAGAAATCATGAGATGTCAGAAAAGCAGATGTATGGACTTTTCAGGAATGGGCTGTATAATCTGCCTATTAGTGCACATCTTGTTTAGTTTTTACTACTGAATTACATACTGATCCCCATGCACAGCTTTCCTGCCCACAATATCGATTCAGCTTCTGTCCCATTGCACCATTTCAGCAATCAAAGTGACACAGTGTTGTTCCAAATATGGTATAATTGAACA